>SKCR01026297.1:0-189602 GCA_019454045.1 Zanthoxylum bungeanum | reverse complement strand
AAAAGAAAATAAGCAAAAAAAAATAGCCGTATTTTATGTAATTTTTTTTAATAAAGATATATAATATAATAATAAAATTTATAAAATTATAATAATAAAATATTACACCTCTAATAATCATTTGTTAATTTATTATTATTTCTTAATATTTGAAATAGTAAAATAATAATAAACCAAAATTACAAAATAAGACCGAACACGTGTCCCGCCATCCCACGCGCATGTAAAGCATGTGGCACCAACTCTACAGAGGGGGAACTAAAACGCAACAAAGTAGAACTGCCTCTGCGTCTCTCTCCATCGCAAAAACCAAAGATAAACTTGCAGGAAGCGCAAGAACTTGAGTGAGAATGGCGAATCTGCCCCAATCGCTGTCCATGAACCTGCCATTCGGCGGTGGGCCCAGCGCGTTGAGTCCGAGCGCTGCTGCAGGAGCTGGAGTTAACAAGGACCGGAAAATGGCGTCAGCTGAACATCTGGTGCTTGACCTGAGCAATCCCGATTTGAGAGAAAACGCTCTTTTTGAACTATCAAAGGTAACTTTATCATCGGCTCTTATTATGGATATAATTGTGACTCAAAAAACCAAACCCTAGAGCGTTATTTTTATTATTTGTTATCTTCATATTTGTACATTTTCTCGGCTATAGAAGCTACGGTTTTGGGTTTTTAAATTAAATTTGATATTTTGATGCTAATTCAATATGATTATGGTTTAATTGTTAATGTGAAAATGTAAATATGGCTAATGGGTATATAAATTTGGATTCTTTTTTCAAGAATAGATTATAATTGGTTTCAAGATGGTCTTTATCCAACATTTGTGTTTTATTGTGGTTCTTCTGACCAGGATTCCCTCATGATCTGAGCTTTGCAAATATATATGCATGTGATTGGTATTTAATAATCGTGAATGTAATAAAAATAGTAAATCTCGAGGTAGTTGAGGCGAGAGCCTCGAGACAGACAGCCTCGGGGTGGTTGAGGCGAGACAGACAGCCTCGGGGTGGTTGAGGTGACAACCTCAATTCGAATACGAAAAAAATAAAGCATAAAATTATCAAAATGAAATCATGCACAACACATCTATATCAACTAATACATAAAAGTATCCATCAAAACTAAATAAAATGAAACATAATAAAACAAATTCATGAAATAAAATGACTAATCTCTAAATAGGCATAATTTGTGTAGCATGAAGTGTGGGTCTGAAGTGTCATCTTCCAATTAGTCATCATCAGAAGTGCCATCCTCCAAAGAAGAGTTATCATATCTAATTCATATCACAAATAATTTTTATTAATAACAAATTATAACAAATAATTTAATAATTTAATAGTAAATGTTGGTTATTTTTAAAGATAATAACATCGAGGTTGAGTTGTCCGGTCAACCGGTCAACGCTATTAACAATACTGTTGGTTAGGATTTCAAAATTGGGGATTTTGCTTCAGTAGCTTCATAGTCTGTAAAGAAGCTCAAGTCATGACTGTTTAAATTTCACTTCCCTTATATAATTTTTTATTTTTAAATAGCAATTTTAGGGCTTTCAAGTCGAGGCCTGCCTCAAACCACCTCAGACTGCCCCGACTCGAGGCATCATGAGACGGCCTGCTGAAAACTCTGCTTGAAGCGATAGCCTCGACGTATCGCTAGCTACAAGGCGGCACCTCGAGGTGCCCTCAGATTGATTTATATGCCTCAAAGGTTAGGTAAAGTTAGATCAAGAGGGAATTCTAATTCTTTGATGCGAAATCAGTTCTGTTAGTCATTATTATTCGTTACGTTATCAACAAAAGCAAAGTTGGAACATAATAGGTCTAGTTCAAATTTTGCTCTAAAGAATTAGGTGGTTTGTGGAGATAGGTTTTCACTTGTGCAATGAATAGAGTTGACGTATAACGTATTTGAATGCATGCCGCCAATGCTCATTCTATCATGTAGTTTATGTAGTTTAAGAATTTGAGATTTGTGTGTTGTAATTATAAACTAGTGTCTGCGCGTTGGTTTCATTTTTTAGAAAAAGGAATTATTTCAAGATTTGGCTCCTTTCATGTGGAATTATTTTGGTACTATAGCTGCATTCCTACAGGTATGCCTAATAAACTTTTTGTTTTGTTTTCTAGAAGAGAGAATTATTTCAAGATTTGGCTCCCTTATTGTGGAATTCTTTTGGTACTATTGCTGCATTATTACAGGTATGCTATTTACTGTTGGTATTCCTGTTATTGTTGTTTTCCCCAGCCTTACATTTGTCATGTTTTTATGTAGCTCGTTCGGCAAAATACTATCTTACTAGATGACACTCTTTGTTTCTTCTGTTTTCCCTCCTAGCTAAATATTCTGGCTTTCTTTATGAAAGTTATGATGTGGTATATTTTGTCAAGTTTGGGATGTCCAGTTGGGGATCACGTCTATAGTTGTGATGTCATAAATTGAGAAAGGACTAAGGAGTAATTATAAAGCAGCCGAAGGAATGGGAGGAAAATAGGAAGTTCAAGATTTTTTTTATGGAAAGCCTAGATATCTTTATAATCAACTTTTGGCAAGATCATTTGTTGTTTTGTGCTATGTATGTGTTTCTGATCGTGAATTCAGTAGTAATTGAGAATTGTAATGTAGTCAGTTATTACGTTCTCTTATCTCTGTCTAACATATTGGATTCATGCTTGCAGGAGATAGTTTCAATATACCCTGTTCTATCACCACCAAACCTTACTCCTGCACAATCAAACCGAGTTTGCAATGCGCTTGCTCTTCTTCAGGTCAGCTTTGTTCCTTGATGTTTCGTTATTAACTTATCAATTCATCTTGAACTTATTGTTGTTACATCTGAACATTTGAAATTCTCGTGTATATTTTCATTTATTGATGAGTTCATGGGTAATGTTTAAAGAAATCCTTGTCTTACTTAGAGAGTAAGGAAGTCATTTACCTCAACGTATTTAATGTTTTTTGTTTTGTCAAATGTAAGAAGAATGGTTAATTTAAGTAGTGACCAAGAGAGTGTTAAATTTGTAATCTTTGTTGTCAATGATTTACTATCTTTGGTGATAGTTTGCCTTATTGCATTTTTTAGATATGAATCATGATGCTGAGTGTTATCTTTTCATCAGTGCTTTACTTATCTGCTCTGTATACAACAGTAAAAGATTGTTATTTTAAAGAAGATTCACGTACTTGCATTGAAATTCAGTTAAACTAGTTTAAATATATAAGTTTTAATGTCTTGTGTGCTTGCTTTGCACTTCTCTTCTATAAATCACTTGTGCAAATGGTTGTATTGAATTTAGTTATCTCAGTTGCTGTAAATTCCTGTATTTGTCGATTTGGAGGACAAAATTACTAATGCTTTGCAATGTTTTTTTTTTTTTTTTTCAGTGTGTAGCCTCCCATCCAGACACAAGGATGTTATTTCTTAATGGTAATATTCATAATCTTGCTGTATAGATAATTCTTCTTTCAATTCACAAACCAACTCAATTGTTTATTGGAGATGGTTGTTTGGGAAGATGCATATTTATTTGTTATGGGAAAATTCTCAGTTGATTGTTTCCCTTGCAGCTCACATACCTTTATATCTGTACCCTTTTCTGAACACAACAAGCAAGTCAAGGCCCTTTGAGTACTTGAGACTAACAAGCTTAGGTGTTATTGGTGCCCTGGTGAAGGTACTTAATCATCAATGACTTCCATCTGCTCCAATTCATATATTTTCTTGTTCACTTTCATTTGATAAGTCTTTTCTTTCCAATGAAGATGGTGATTTTGTCCTCTTTCCTTTGCAGGTTGATGACACAGAAGTTATTAGTTTCCTTCTTTCAACAGAAATAATCCCACTCTGCCTACGGACCATGGAGATGGGCAGCGAGTTGTCAAAAACAGTTGAGTGCGCTGATTCTATTGCTTTTTCTTTTCTGCATTTTTTGTCTTGAAGTTTCCATTTTCTCTGTTTCACCTATTATGCCATCTGAAATGGCATTGTTTCTTCTGACATTTGAATTTCTTGAAAACAGTGTCTTTCAACTACCTCAGTCTATCCACTAAAGCATTTATTTTTGGTTGATTTTTTATTTCTTCATAAAGTATTTTGAGGCTGTATATTATCTTTTTTTATTTCTTTTTTTTTTTTTTTGGAAACATTGGAAATCCTGCCGAAAAACCACCGACCTGGACTTAAGCGGAGCAGGTAAAACTCCCGGCTGCCTTAGGCTCTTACGTGAAGTGCACCCCGGATTTGAACCTAGGACTTGCAACCAAATCTTAAGCCTTATACCACCAAGCCACACCCCTTGGGGACGGCTGTATATTTTAATTATAACCAAACCAAAGAAAAGCCTTTTCCCACTAGGTGGGGTTGGCAAATCCTGGGGAGAAGATAAAATCAGAATTTTGAACTTTGACATGGACTCAGTATTAGCACTTTGACATTTGTGACTGACGCTAACTCATTTTTTAAGTTTCCTCCTCAATGAGAAAGGGCCAAAGGGGCTGTATTCAAACACATGGACCTGATTAAAGGTTTATCAATGCTTGACTAAAGCTTTTGCGATGGCAGGTTGCTACATTTATAGTGCAGAAAATATTGTTGGACGATGTAGGCTTGGATTATATTTGTACAACAGCAGAGAGGTTTTTTGCAGTAGGGCGAGTTTTGGGGAACATGGTTGCCGCACTTGCTGAGCAACCCTCTTCGCGGCTGTTAAAGCATATTATTCGATGTTATCTGCGATTGTCAGACAATTCAAGGTTGGTTAGATAAACAGATTTCTGTAGTTCTCAAACTTGGGACCTTAAATGTCAATTAAATTCTCCCAGTTTTCTTCATTTTCGAGTACAAGTTTCTGGTTGAGTTTCTTAAGACATTTTTTTAACCTTTCTGCTGTAGGGCTTGTGATGCTCTAAGAAGCTGCCTTCCAGACATGTTAAAAGACGCCACCTTTAGTAGTTGCCTTCGTGTACGTTCTAACAATAAATATTTATTTTATTGTGTTAACATTTTGTCTAGGTGTCCTATGGATAAGGGTAATATTTATAGCCTGTTCCATTATCTGTAAATGAGCTTCAGTTATACCTTTGAGGGGTTTGGATTCCATTATGATGTAGCTTTAGTTTTTGAATGTCAAATGAATGAAGTTATGACCCGATTGAAACATGATTCTTTTGCCTATGAATGACTTGCTTGAAACATGATTCTTTTGCCTATGAATGACTTGCTCTAAACTTATAATATCTTCACAACAGAATCATCTCTTCTTTCCTTGTTGCTTTGTTTTTGTCTCATGTGCTCTCTCACGTTATGTTTGGTCCATCCCTGACACCATGCTTTTTATCAATGTTTGCAGGAAGATCTAACAACAAGGAGATGGCTGCAACAATTGCTTCTCAATGTCGGAGGCAATCGAGTTCCAACACTTCAGGTTGGAGCGGGATTTGATCATATGCTGGTGAACTGAGTTGTAGAAAAGCAAAATAACTTATTTACCTTTCTGTTGTCAGTTTCTGAAGTTTAGTTTCTTTAATTATTGGGGTATGTAAGAGAATCCAAGGAGAGTGTGTGAACTCTTAATGCGTCATCGATTCTAACTGGTTTTTTTACAAGCACATTTCAGAGTGAAGGTCAGAGTGGCAAGCGAAGCCTGCTGTGTCAACGTTGTACGATCTTCACCTCTATGCAGTTTGAAACATTTAATTTGATATTATTTATTAAATAAATAGCTAGCTATAATTGTTTTCACCTAAGTTTTGTTTTTCCAAATGCTGTATAGTTTGTACATGAAAGCAAGCTGAGACAGTGTGAATATATAGAAGAATAGTAGAATATAGAGATGATGAAAGAACATCTCACAAGTCTTTTTAATATAAAGTTCACTTGCTCATTGGTTTTGATGCTCTGAGGAGCAGGCTTTTTTGCGGCCAATACCTCTCCAATTTGAAATCTTTTGCTTCCCTTCAGAATTGTACGGCTCTAGCCTCTAGGTAGCCTAGATAATGATTCTTAATGAACAAGGCCTTAAATTCCTGCATGTAATTTTTCAAGGTTTTGACTCCAAAAAAAAATTGATGTTGCAGCATGTACCAGCCTGTTTTGCTCCTTTCTCAATCTCATCCCTGATTCTGTAAAACTATTTCATGCTTGTGTGGTCATACTCGGGCACAAAATTCTCTTTACAAACAAGATCCGAGGAATGTCATAATGTACGTACTCTTGCTCTTTTTCACATAGAAGCAGTTTTTAGGGTTCAAACTCGTGGCTAAATGAATAACAAATTGACATTTATAAGGAAACCCACTAATGAGCAAAAATAATCTCCAATTGGGTCTATTTTGTTTTGATAGTTTGCACCTATTTATCACTCTCTCATTAAACTCCTATTGTTTTATGGTATCAATAATATTCACTTGACCATCGACGGACAACGTAGCTGTATTGCAAGAATCCATTAGGCCACCTGTAACCAAAGTTTACCAAAGGAGGGCAAAACAAACAAATCCTAAAGAGCAACAAAAAGGACATCAAAGGCAGAAAAAGGAAATCTGTTAGTTGAGAGACAAGTGGGCCCAGGATAGTTGGTTGAGGTGGCTGTGCATGGGAACACGTCATGATGGGCTGGAAAAACATGTAGCTGGTGTGTGGATTCTTAAGGATAAAAGGGGGAGCATGCCCAAAATATAGCCCCAAGGGGTGTGGCTTGGTGGTGAAGGGTCCAGAATCTCACCTTGAGGTTCTGGGTTCGAATCCAGGGGGTGCAACTTCTTGTAAGAGTCTGGGGCAGCCGGGGGTTTTACCTGCGCCGCGGCCCATAATGGGTGGTTTGGTGGCGGGGTTTCCAACGATTTCAAAAAAAAAAAAAAATGCCCAAAATATAGCTAGCTGAAATATGATGTTGATTGAGGCTATGTTCTTGTTATTTTCTTTCCGTGTTAATTGCTTTTCTGTTAAATACAGTTGTTATTCCAATTAGACTCGGCCGGCGGTTCGGTTCCGGTTCCGGTTCGGAACCGAACCGAACCGGCCGGTTTCCGGTTCCACAAGTGTGGAACCGGAACCTAAAACCGAACCGGAACTGAATGGTTCGGTTCGGTTCCTTTGAGTTTTTTTTTTAATTAATTAAAATAAAAAAATGAGAGGAATCAAAGCTTAAATAAAAAAATTTATTAATTAAAAAAAATGAGATTAAATTTATAAATAAAAAAAATTATTACATTGAAGAGCTTGAGCTTAAATTTTTAAAAATTTAAGTTGTCTACGTATCCTCCAAGGGTGAGAAGAATCAAAGCTCACGTAGTTCCATTACAAGTTTAAGACATATCCCCTTTGTAAATTATAATTTTACAATTATCAATCATCATTATTAGTTGATCCTTCGGCTCTGGTTCCGCTTGCACTTGTTGCAGAAGCATTATCGAACAAATCTTCAAAATCATCGGGGGCATCTTCTTGTTGTCTCAGATCAGCTCGAGTCCAATCATCCACACAAGCTGTTGCTTCTAGAGTGCTTGGATGTAATGAAGATCGCATAGCTTCCAATATATTACCTCCCAAGCTGAAGGCTTGCTCAACCGCAACGGTAGAAATAGGTGCTGCCAAGATCTCTTTAGCAATAATAGATAAAACATGATATATATTTTGATGCCGGTTCCACCATTCAAGGATTTTAAAATTTTTACTGCATAAACTTTCATTAGAAAACTCAAAATTTGTAGATAAATAATTATTTAATTCAAGGTTATTAGTTGTTGTCGTATCCCTAGATTTTTTATTTCGTTGCATAACCAACGATCCCCTGCGCTAAGTCTTGTTTGAATTACCGGTTCGCTACTACTAGATTGACCTAATGTTCCTAAGTTATATCTTACAATATAATCATTAAATAAAATAATTAAATCACTTCTTAATTTCGTCATTATGCTCGTAATATCAACATAATCTAATATTCCTAAATAACCATAGTAAGCTTGTAAACCACCATTCAAACCTTCTAATTTAAATCTAGGATCAAAAACAGCAGCAATAAGATAAAGTAAAGGAATTTCTCTAAAATAATTCAATCATTTTACCTTCATAGCAGTAATGGCTTCGAGCAAAATAATATCATTAGGGTCGTCACTGTCAACATGTTCATCGAGAGTGCCAACAATATTCAAACTCTCAAGAAGAAATAAATGTGCTGTAGGATAATAAACACCGCTAAAAACTAAAGTAGCATCATTAAAAACTCTTAAAATATCTAAAAAAATTTCACAAATATCCCATTAACTAGGATAAAGTGTGATATTTTGAACATGTTGAGAAAAAAAACTACGTAATGCATCTTTGTATTGAAATGCTTGACATAAAAGAAAATAAGTAGAATTCCAACGTGTTGGAACATCTCTTGAAAATTTAATCGGTTTAATACCATTTATTTTACAAAACTTGGTCCATTCTCTCCTAACTTGAGAATATGACCAAATACAGTTAAGTGCCGTTTTAATTGGATCAAGGAAAGGCGATAATAATTTTAGACCGTCTTGCACACATAAGTTTAGGACATGACATGTACAACGAATATGAAAAAATCGACCCCCTAAATTTGGTTCACATAAGGATTTTAAATCATTAATGGATGCAGTATTTGCAGATGCATTATCAAATCCAATTGTTAAAATTTTTTCTACTAAACCATATTCATCAAAAATTACCTTCATCATTCTATAAATATTATGTGCAGTATGTGGGTCATCAAAAACTCTAAATGCAATTAGTCTTTTTTGCATGGTAAATGATGCATCAATCCAATGACAAGTCACACCCATGTATGAGTGTGTTTGCCAATGGTCACTCCAAATATCAGAACATATAGAAATACGACCTTTCATCTCTTTAAATAATTCATTTAAAATAATTTTACCATCTTTATATAATTTGAAAATATGACGTTTTGTTGTGTTCCTAGTCATTCTACATGCAGAAGGGTTTAAAGCATTATGCACGTAATTAGTAAAATGGAGTTTTTCACCAAAGCTTAAAGAAAGATGTGCCATACATGTTAATTTTCAAAATTCTTCTCTATTTTTTGCATCAGAATATTTAAATAAATCTACACTACTCGTACCTCTACTAGATGATGCGTACCTGGCCATTTGAGTCTGCGTCGTATCAATGCTAACTTCAACCGGATGATATTTTTCCATGTGTTTGATCATATTGCCGTATCCACCAGAAAATTTATAGATAACCCCACAATAGTTGCAAATTGCTCGTTGTGAACCATCTTCTAGCCGTTCCAAATTAAAATGAATTTTGAAAATATCGGAGGACCGAGCCTTAACTTCTCTTCTCCGTGATTGTGCACTGACACTAGGGCCGCTCTCTTGGGTTGACATATTTGACATAATGTTCTCAGATGAGCTTGCCATTTTTCGTTTGAGAAATTAGGAAGAAAAATAAGAAAATTGAATAATTGCGATGCGAATGATAACAAATTAACAACTAAATGAATTGAGATTGAGAATAAGAATATAAGATTATAAGAGAATTGTATTGAAGTAAGATTGAGAATAAGAGAATTATAGAAAATGAGAGAGTTGAGAATTTGGTGTGATGAAATTATGAAAAATGAATCATATTTATCGAATTTTAGAATTTTTTTGATACCAAAAATGCCCCTAAATATAACCGTTTTATTACCGTTATTAGGGGTACATTAGTAATTTTTATTTTATATAATAAAAATATTTTTTTTTTATTTTTTTATTTTTTTTTTGGCAGGGAGCCGTTTGGCGGGGAGCCAAACGACTCCCTGCATCCCCCAACGGCTAGTAGCCGTTGGGGGAATTAGGCCCCCAACGGCTACTAGGAACCCGACGGTTCCAACCGGAACCATTCGGTTCCGGTTGGAACCGTCCGAACCGGTGGAATCGTACGGTTCCACCGGTTCGGACCGGTTCGAGTTGGGGTGGAACCCCAACCGAACCGGTCTCATTCCGGTTCGATTCCGGAACCGGAACCGTGGCCGAGTCTAATTCCAATTCCTCTCAACCTTGTAATTCTCAACAATATTATAATAGATTGAGTTTTGGCAATACAAATGACTTAATTCCAACGACACTGCTTTAGATCTTACGCATTCACAATATTTTACAGCTTCATTAGAATCAATTCAGTTACATCACTCTCATTTTGGTATCAGAGCCAGCTATGCGTAAATACCAAGAACCATGGTGACCACCAGATCTAGTGAATCCGTTGAAAATCGAGTAGAAAACATCGAATATGAAATGAATGGCGTTAAATCCAGCATCGATGAGTTGCGACAAGCCACATTAACAACCCATGACTTAATGAAGGAACTAAAAGATAACATGAAGAATGTAGAGAAGGGGAAGGAGAAAATAAATCTTGACCATGCCACCGACCCACCCCATTCTGATAGCTCTTATGAAGAGGAGAGGACGAGTCGAGGAAGAGTAACTTCAGGAAGATTGAGTTACCAATCTTTAATGGGGAATCCCCAGAGCTGGGTGTTTAAGGTGGAGCGTTACCTTTCTGTAAACCGGATCACAGAGGCCGAGAAGATAGTAGAGGCATCCATATGTTTTGAGGACGAGGCAATGACGTGGTTCCAATGGTGCGAATCTAGGAGACCCATTCGAACATGGCATAAATTGAAAAAAGAGTTTTTGCTTCGATTCTAGGTAGGGTCAGCGATATCAGCTTATCAAACGTTGATGAATTTGAGACAAGAATGAACTGTAAGGCAATATATCTCAAGTTTTGAGTTATGGTCAAGAATGATTCCGGAAGCTAACAATGAATTGCTCATTGAGTTTTTTTATCAATGGCATAGCGAGAGAGTTACAGGCAGAGCTCAAAACCCATGAGGTACAGAGGTTGCAGCCGTTAATGGCCTATATGCTGAAACTGGAAGAAAAAAGAAACACCCTCAATGAGACCCGTGATGGACGGGTTCGGAGCGGGCGGTCCTACCATCCAAATAGGGTTGACTCGGCATATCCGCTTACCCATGGAGCGACCCGGAACAAAAATGGGATAAGTGAAATGGGATCGGGATTCACAAACTCCCTAAAATCCACTTTTCACCCTAAACCAAGTTATCACTTCCAAGAGTCTCCAGCCATAGAAGCTCCACCCTCAGCAGATTGACGTCCAAAAAAAGTTAGTGGGGCCTCTAGCAACAGCTCCTACCGTTGATTTTCCGAGAATGAGCTACAATACCGAAAGGAGAATGGGTTATGCTACCGCTGTGATGAGAAATTTGGACCACGACATGTTTACAAGGAAAAAAAGGTTAATGGTGATGTTAATATTGGAAGAAGGGTATGAGGGAGAAGATGAGAAAGAAGAAGAGATGAGGGTGGCAGAAGCATCAAAACATGGAGTAGAGGAGATGAGGGCTACCAGCATGGCACTTGTTGGGGTTTTGGGCAAAGAGCGCGGCGGAAGCGCTGTTCGGGAGAAATCGTAATTTTAAAATTTTTTAAATTACTGAATAAATTATTTAATATCCAATATGAATAATTTATTCATATTTCACCTAAAAATATTTATTCGATATCAAATAACAACATAAATAGTTAAGAAGCATCTTGAAACTTTTACGAAAAATATTTTTCCGCAAAATGGCATAAAACACGTTTTTGACCGAACCGACTACCCAATACACATGAGGGCTGCCCAGGTCAGCCCCAATAGTATTAGGGCAGTTCATGGGCTGCCCGAACAGTGACCAATTCACTTTTTGGGCAGCCGTCACCCGGTTGGCTCAAAAGTCACCCGGTAACGCCGGTTTTCACCGTTTTCGCATATTTCAACTCCGAAATAATTTTCGGCAATTGTTCCAACACCCAAAACACATCCAATACATTCATATGACATATTTTTCATCACCAAATACACAGTATTTCCAGATCTGATCCAGAAGTAAAATATATCAATTTTTCATGCTTAAAATCCAATTTTCCAATATTTATCTAATTAATCTTAACACCAACCAAAGTCACCACAAATGAACCACCCAAGAACAATTCTAGGCATTACAAGAGTAATCATAACACTCTAGAATGACAACATATCATCAAATGATCAAATTGAATAAATATTACAATAATATCATCCAAAACAACTTCACACATGAACAAAACCTTCCAATTCATCCTCCAAACCAAAAAACCCCAAATTCTAAGAAAAATAAGAAACCCTAGAATCCATCTAGATAATCAAGAACATGAAACATACTTTCAAAGCTTAGGGGAAATGAAGATTACCTTTAATCTCTTATTTTCCTAAAGCTTTTTCTTGATTTTTCTTGATTTTCTTCCTTGAATCATCAAGCCAAGATTTGAGAGCTTTGGAGGATGTCATTTGGCCATAGGAAGTAAGCCAGGAAGAAAAGAAAAAAAATTTCCATTAAATCTTGTGATTGCCGACTTAAGAAGGGCAATATGGTCATTTTCAAAAATTTAATTCAATTAAATTAAATCAAACTTTATGTTAACAAATCAAATTTACACACCTAAAGTTTAATTAAAACATGCCACATGTCACCAATAATAATTAAACATTTATCATAACAATTATGAAAAATGGATATTATTTAATTATTCAAATATTTAACATTTAAATATCTAAATAATTAATTAATATAATTATTATTATATATGTATTTTTATTTACATTAAATAACAAATATATATTTTAATGGCATGTGTCAAAATCTCATTTGACACTTATTTAATGTGTATCTAATCAAATTATGTATCGAATACAAATATACAATAATAATGATTGACAAAAAATTCCCTTATGCATGTGTTTTCGTTGAACCGTTTAAACGATTCGAATTAACTCATTTAATTCGGTGAAGTATTATGAATAATATGTATTATTCATAACGCGTTGCCCAAGTACTCAATGAGTACACTTCATATTGTGGGACTCTCTAAGTTTAGGTTTATCCGTCACGAAATCCAATTTCGTGTCCATAATTTACCCACTCATGAATTATGACGACCACAGATAATCTCGCTAAACTATGCAAGTCGAGGTCATTGCATACGTATAATTCCTCTGTCACAGGCTATCCATATTATACCTAGGATATAGATAAGAACGTCAAATCCTTATGGTATAATATAGTCGACTTTCAAATTTATGATCTCTAAATAACACTCGAAACTTGCTTCCGAAGTTATACCACGGCCATGGATTTACTAGATCGCAAACACGTGTAGGATACCTATGTAGGGGTTTTTAGGGGCTAAATCCGGCAACGCAGCGGAAGCGGTGGAAAATCAGATTTTCCGATTTCAAAACTTTTTCTCGGATTAATTAAATAAACATATTTATTTAATTATCCAATAATCAAATTATGAAAATAAAATTCAATAAAACATTTTTAAGTGAATTTACCGAATTGCCCTTACACTTGGTACTTTGTCCATTTTAGTCCGAAATTGATCAAATCAATTTTGAATGATTCTAAATCATTTCTAAGATGAACTTAGCATGTTCAAAACATCAAAACACCCAAAGAAACAAAATCCCCAAATTTTGAGTCTTGGCCGAGAGCACCATTAGGGTGCCAATTTGTGCACTTTGTCATTTCATGCTTCAAAACACATCAAGATGTAATCCAATCAACATGAAACTTTATATGCATCATATACACATCCTTATACACAACATAAATGAAAATCCCCAAATTTGGAAGTGGTCATGAACCCTAATTTTTCAATTTCTTCAAATTGGACAAATTAGACCAAATAGTTTAAATCAATTACTTCAATCATCATTCTTCCATCCAACCAAAGCCTCAACACAATGAAACAACTAAAGATAAAATCTAGGTCATCTTAGAGTGGGTCAACAACTCTAGATTAGCAACAAGGTTTCCAAAACCTTAAAAGAATGCTTACAACTACACTAGTCACAAGCTTTCATCATTACACATGCTCAACACTTCCACCAAACTTCCATTCATCAAAAACTCAAAGAATAAAGAAAATAATAACTTAATAACATCACAAGATGTTGCCTAGATCATAAGGAACATTTTCTTATCTAATAGTAAGTTAAGAAAACTTACTAAATCCAAGCTTTTCTTTTGGTTTTTCCTTTCTTCTTCTCTAGCTTCTTTGGTTTTCTTTTAATGGAGTTTAGGTTAGAAAGTGTATTAGGTTAGAAATGAAATGAAAATGAAAACAATATATACTTGTGCACAAAAATGCCCTTGGCCGAAAATGTCAAGGCATATACAACAATTTTTCATTTCAATTTCATTTCACAAATATTTGATCAAGTTGACAAAATATCTAAATAACACTTTATAGATATTTATATTAAGTCAACAAAGGCAACTTAATCATTTAAACCAAATATCCAAATGTTAAGATATTTATATTTTAATTAATTTAATCATTTAACAATTAAATAAATAATTAATTAATTAAATACAAATATATTAAATATATGTATTATATTTACATTAAATATCAAATACATATATTCGTTTAGGATATTAGTCAAATATCTCAATTTGACTATTAATTAATGTGTATTTAAATTAATCAAGTATTAAATGTAAATACACAATAATTAAACAAATGACTATCAGGTCCCTTTAGCATGTATCTTGCGTTTAACCTTTAAACGACTTTATAAATAATCAATATTATTTATAATGTTGCTCTAGTGCTCTACGAGTATGTTTCATTATTGAGACTCTCTAGATTCAGGTATATTCGTCACGAAATCAAATTTCGTGTCCATAATTTATCCACCCGTAAATTATGACGATCACGGATAATCTCGCTGAACCATACAGGTCGAGATCATGGCAAATGTATAATTCCTCCGTCACAGGTATCCGGATAAATCCCAGAGATATAGATGTAAACGTCAAATCTCTATGGGGATTATCCAGTCGACTATTCTATTAGCAATCTCTAAAAGAATGTTTAGAACTAGCTTCTAAACTTTACCACGGGCCCATGGTTTTATCTGATTGCTAATCATATGGACTACCTATGCTCTGGTACACAGAACTGACGGATCTTATCTTGATACACATAGGACACCCTGAGGATCTATCTACACCCAACGAACAGGCGGAGGTCTGATCTAAATAGATCGGTGACGTGACTGCCATATAAGTGTAGAAGATGTCTCATGTGCCCACAATGGCATCTCAAGTCTAAGAATCACAAGTGCTACTCAACCCGAGAAGATTCTTATTAACGTTGGTGTACCATCCATTAAGAATCTTCGGTGAGTCGTTCAGTGTTTATCCGCTATAAACACCTACCCGTCTATACTAGTCTCCAAGACTAATGGTTCATTGAGAAACCATTGGAATCATATATTCCAGTATACGACATGTACTGGTCTCAACGGGTTTACTATACTGACCAAGTAGTGTAAACCTTGACCAGGAACAATCTGAGAATGACAACATCATGATACTACTCAATGTCAGTTGCGACGCTTTTGCAACAGTACCATGACTAATCATTCTAAGGTCATTACGTCTTTACCATATAAAAAGATAGATTATATTATAGAAACTGCATATATTATTCATAATAATAATGTTTTACAGAAGTATTCAAAAGAAATACAACCGGGAATTGGCGCTCTGAGCACCAACCCCAACAACCTATGCCCTATACACATGACTGACAGATCCTATCTTGATACACACTGGATATCATGAGCATCAGTCCACACCCAACGAACATGCGAAGGTCTGATCTAAATAGATCGGTGACGTGACTGCCATCAAAGTTTGGAGGATAACTCATATATCCACTGTGGTATCTCAAGTCGAATGACCACTATGCTCGCTCAACTCGAGAAGATTCCTATTGACGTTGGTGTACCATCTATTAGTAAATCTTCAGTGAGTCGTTTAGTGTTTATCAAATATACACCTATATATCTATACGAGTCTCCCGAGACTCATGGTTCATTGGGATAAACCATCGGACCAAGTCACAATATACGACATGTACTGGTCTCAGCGGATTTTACTAACCGACCCGTGTTAGTAAATCTTGACCAGAAACTTTATTTAAGGATATACAACTTATAGTGACGCTTCCCAATGTCAATTACAAACTACGTTGTAACTGCGTACTACGTTGTAAAACCTAGGGTCTTTGTCTAATATATATGTATCACTAAATCAAATTTAGTTTCAATCTAATCATAATTAGATATCTAATCGTAATTAGATCAAATATGTGTATAAAAGACAAAAGGTGCTACCATTAAATAAGTAATATTATGGAAAAAAAATGCATTGTTCGTATTTATGAATCGGACATAAATACGATCCAGATTAGCACTCTGAGCACCAACCCTAACAACACTCTCTATCAATTCGATAATGGGACTATCCACTACTAGCAAGACCCTAAAGGTGAATGGGGAGATTGTGGGACAATGAATGGTGGTCTTCATAGACAGCGGGGCTTTCCATTACTTTATTTCCCAAAAGTTGGTGCGAAAATAATCTATTCTGGTAGAGAGGTCACATAGTTTCGGAGTGGAAGTGGGGAATGAATACTGTGTAAAAGGAGAAGGCGTGTGCATGAGAGTAGAATTGGAATTTCCGGGGCTAAAAATTCAGGAGGATTTCTATCCATTTTATATTGGGAGCACAAATGTGGTATTGGGGGTAAGCTGGTTGGAAAAATTGGGGGAGTTCTCCCCCAATTTCAAAGAACTAACCATGACAATCAGCGTGGCGGGTTAGCAGGTGGTGCTGCAAGGAGATCCATCTTTGACTAAAAGTTTGGTATCCTTCAAAGAAATGGTAAAACATATGAGCGAAGAGACGAAGGTTATGTGGTGGGGTTTCGTGGGATGTAGACATCTGAGGAGCAGGAGAAAGATGGAATAGTACCTTAGGAGGTACATGGGTTGTTGAACTGGTTTCAAGGGGTGTTTGAACAACCACATGGTTTATCCATAGCCAGAGGATATGACCGTGCAATCCAGCTGAAGGAAGGCTCCTCTCCACCAAATCTACGGCCCTACAGGTATTCATTTCACCAGAAAAAATGAAATTGAGACTTTGGTTGGTGAAATATTATCTACGGGAATTATCAAACCTAGCCTCGGCCTTTTTTCAAGTCTAGTCATTCTAGTTAAAAAAAAATAAGGGATGGCATTTCTGTGTAGATTATAGGGCTCTTAATAAAATAACCATACAAGATAAGTTTCCAATACCCGTTATAGATGAGTTATTAGATAAGTTGGGGGTGTAAATTTTTTTTCTAAACTCGACCTTAAGTCGGGCTATCACCAAATCAGAATCAGACCTGAATACACCGAAAAAACAGCTTTCCGTACCCATGATGGTCATTCTGAATTTCTCGTAATGTCTTTCGGCCTCATCAATGCGCCTGCTACCTTTTAAGCATTGATGAATGATTTTAGGCCTTTTTATAGAAGTTTATTTTGGCTTTCTTTGATGACATATTGGTGTATAGTGTAGACTTACAGACGCATTTACTCCATTTAGAAGCGGTCCTACAAACCCTGTTGAAGCATCAGTTAGTTTCCAACCGCAAGAAATGTCACTTTTCCCAAACCTCTTTAGAATACTCGGTGTTAGTGTGTCCTACACATGCCAAGGATCTCTAAAGAAGATTAAAGTGTGAATTTAACAAGTAAGTTGCGGAAATACTTACAATGAACGGATGAGAAATTTCAAAAATCACCAATGGATGTAGAAGCTCCAAGCTTTGAAAATGAGTTCCAAACTCTTGGGTGAGTTTCCCTATCACCTTCAAAGACTCCCAAAGTGCTAGCTTTGATCAAATTTTGAAAGCAAAAATTTCTCTTCCAAAGAGAAGCATGTTCGGCTTTTGCAAGGAGAAGAGAAATAGAGAATTGTGTGTTGTCTTGTATTTTTGGTTTCCAAAACCAAGTTGTAGTAACTGTTTTCCAAAAAAAAAATAAGGTTGGTGAAAAATAAATGGTTTCATTTAATTAAAGCCCAACTACCTCCATCAAATGTCAAACAATTAATATAAGTAAATTGGGTCCCACCACTTTAAATTCCAAATTCAGTTGGCTTACACAACACACTTTGGGCCCGGATTCGTTTAATCCGATTAAATGATTTTTCCATCGCGACGTAATTAAATCCAATTTAAATAAATAATAATGCCTAGCAAAATTATTACGATAGTCGCTTACGAATTAATTCCAAATTAATTCGTTCGCTTGAATTAAAATCCAATTTTAATTCCATATTAAAATTCAATTTCAATTAATATATCTGATATATTATTTTATCCCAAATAAATAAATTAAATAGAAAAATCCAATTTAACTATTAAATTTATTTTACCGATTAATTCCAAATTAATCGTGTTCTCTCTTCTAGACGAATTTAATCCCAGATTAATTCTATTCGAGTCAATTATCATTGGTGAATCTTTGGGAAACGACCCAAGAGATTCCTGGATATGTTGGCAGTAAATACAGTCATTGGACTATCCGAACATGTGCGTACCCCGTACCACGTTCTCATCAATTTTTTAACAAGACATGGTTGGCTTCTAGCAAAGCACTGTGCCTACCCAATTCTCCAGAAATATTCAACGAGGAATATATAATATGTATCAGGCGTAGTATACAAAGTATTGCGTAATACAATCCAATATCGGATGTCACATGCTAGGCCTAGGGATGAAGCTGTGTCTGCCCCGTATGAAGCATATATCGGATCACGCGTTACTAGTCTCTGTAATCGAATAATCATGACCTAGTCATACTATCCCGATAGCTGCAGCATTTAGGAGTACTAGTACCGTATCTTGCGTGATCATCATCTCCATATGAGATACTATCATCTTGACATCACACCCAATACACTACGATTCTCAATAAACCCAGCAGAGGCGTACACAGAACCTGTTAAAGCTCCGGACGACTAAAACCAAAGTATACTGATTATCGCAAGTATTAGCGATGCAAGTCTCAGGTTAAAGATCACATACACCTACCATAATCCGGATTCCCATAGACACATAGTCATACTACCAATGAGATTCCGAGGGGTCTATCCAGAGCGAAGCTGTTCCCGGTCCAACGGCTAACAGAACCTCTTATCACACTTGCATAAGTATTCAATACTTAAATATATGAGAACTATGTCGTTAAGCTTCCATAACGCGCACAAGTGTAATACTAGTCTATTCCGCATTATCGATGTCCAGTCTCGATAATACTACGACTAGAGATATTTAATGATTAAACCTTTCGTGGATTAATACTGTCTCATATCTTATTAATCCGATTTAACCATATGGACTTTTATCATTTATATATCCAAGTAATCTAATTACAAAAAGATAAAATAGCAATTTCCTTTGTCACATAGTTAATTTGTACAAAAACACAATGTCTTTTACAAATAGTGATGATATGGGTCATAATTGTCCAACACTCGGGACACATAATTTCGTTACTGAAAAAGGGGGAATTTGGGTGGAATGAAAAAACCCAGTTAGCGTTTGAGTCCCTTAAGAAATCCCTAACGGTTGTTCCATTACTAGCGGTACCCGATTTCACTAGACCCTTTGAAGTAGAAACTGATGCTTCAGGAGTGGGAGTGGGGGCTGTTTTATTGCAACACGGGAGACCTTAGCTTTTTTCAGCCAAGCTTTATCCCTTAGAGCCCAAAATAAATCTGTTTATGAGAGGGAACTAATGGCGGCGGTACTAGCAGTGCAAAAGTGGCGACATTACCTTTTAAGTGAGCCTTTTATTATCAAAACAGATCAGAGCAGGCTTAAACACTTGATGAATCAGAGGGTGGTGAGTGAGAGTCAGCAGAAATGGCTAGCAAAGTTGGCGGGATTTCAATTCTTTATAATTTATCAACCAGGGCGGGACAATAAAGCTATGGATGCTTTGTCCAGAAGGGGGAGTAAAGAGCAGCTAGAAGAGGCATAATTTTTTGCCTTGGCAGTAGGGAAATATCATGCTTTGAAGGCAGTGCATTTAGAGGTATCCTTATATACTAAGTTGCACAAGATAATGTTGGACCTAGTAACTAATCCATGGGGTCATGTAAACTATACCTTAAAGCATGGCCACCTAATGTACCAAGAGAAATTAGTATTACCCAAAACTTCCAAGAGAACTCCTCATCTACTAAAGGAATTTCATGATACACCTTTAGGGGGTCACTCGGGTTATTTTCGCACCTACAAAAGAATTTCAGCCTTGGAGTATTGGCAGGGAATGAATGGCGATATTCAGAAATATATGGCTGCGCACGATACATGCCAAAAAAATAAATACCTAATTTTAAGTCTTGGACGCTGTTATAACCAATTCTCATCTCACACAAACCTTGGGAGGAAATTACCATGGATTTTATAGAGGGGTTGCCAAAACTCTCAAAGGGGACACTATCCTGGCTAACCAAAAATGGCCATTTTTTCATTCTTAAACACCCTTTTGATGCAAAGACGGTGACCGATCTGTTTGTGATGGAAGTAGTGAAATTACATGGGTTCCCTAACTCCATTTTCACAGATAAGGATAAAATTTTCATGAGCTCCTTTTGGGGAGAAATTTTTTGTTTAGCAGGCACTCAGCTCAGACGCAGCACAGCCTACCACCCTCAAACGGATGGGCAATCCAAGGTGGTGAACAAGGGCTTGGAAACATACTTGCAGTGTTTTGTGGGAAACAAGTTGAAAACATGGTCTAATGGGTCGCATAGGCTGAATTCCGGTTCAATACCTCTTATCAAATATCCATTGGTATGACCCCATTCAAGGCCTTATATGGGCATGATCCTCCTCCATTATTGAAGTTCGCTGATGAGGGATCCATAATTGATGCAGAGAATGTCCAGCTAGCAGAGAGGAAGAACATCATACAAAAGTTGAAATCCAATTTGTTGATGCGCAAACTAGAATGAAACAATGGGCTGACAAAAGCAGGAGAGATGTGTAATTTACTGTGGGAGATTGGGTATATCTCAAAATTCAGCCCTATCGACTCAAGACTTTAGCGAGAAGCCCTAACGAAAAGCTCAGCCTTCGATACTATGGTCTTTTCTCTATAGCCCAACGAATTGGTCCGGTAGCCTACAAACTTAACCTGCCCCCGGAAGCCAAAATCCATCCTACCTTCCACGTGTCCCAACTCAAGAAAGCATTAGTCCAAAACACCCAATCCCAAACACTGCCCCCTTTCTGATGGCTGAGTATGAATTACAAGTGCATCCCGAAACTGTTCTTCAAACCCGTGAGACACCCACTGGCTATACTGAGGTATTGATTAAATGGGTTGGATTACCTTCTTATGAGAGTACCTGGTCCATATGAGCTGATTACAAAGCATTTTCCAGAATTTCACCTTGAGGACAATGTGGCACTCATGAGGGGGAGTAATGTTAGGCCACTTGTAACCAATGTTTACCGAAGGAGGGCAAAACAAACAAATCCTGAAGAGCAATAAAAAGGACATCAAGGACAGCAAAAGGGAAATCTGTTAGCTGAGAGACAAGTGGGCTCAGGATAGTTGGTTGAGGTGGCTGTGCATGGGAACATGTCATAATGGGCTGGAAAAACATGCAGCTGGTGTGTGGATCCTTAAGGATAAAAGGGGGAGCATGTGTTCTTCGATTGAGGCTATGTTCTTACTTGGTATTTTCTTTCACTGTTAATTGCTTTTCTGTTAAATATAGTTGTTTCCTCCAAGCCTTGTAATTCTCAACAACATTGTAATAGATTGAGTTTTGGTAATACAAATGACTTAATTCCAACGACACTGCTTTAAATCTTACGCATTCACAATATTTTACAGCTTCATTAGAATCAATTCAGTTACATCCCTATCACAATCATTCTGGGTTAGTTGTTCTAGAGCATCAGTTTTTATGTATTTTTTTCTCAGTAGTTAGTACTTGATTTTCAACTCTTTTTTATTCTAACAAGTTATCAGCAGCCATCATTTGCTTTTTCTGCCAAAACACTATAGGCTATAGAGACATTTTAGAGTATCTTTCAATGGCCATGAGTCTATATTGCTCATCTTCCTTCATAATAACAATTTTATTCATTTCTTTTTCCTTGAACTTGCATGACTGAGGAAGATGAGGGTCCTGCTCCTACAAGTTGTCTCCAAATCATCTGCTATGTATGATGTAAGTATTTGTGTTCCTTGTTTATGGTTGTGTGCTGGATAATCCTGTGTTGATATTATTGCGCGGCGCATTGTGTTGGATTGCATTTAATTGAAAACTTGTCATTGATAGAAGATATGGTAAGAACCAGTAACTTAATTAGCATATTAGTTTCAATGTCTATAGTAGTTGGTTTATTGCCTTGGAACTGAAGATATGCCTGCTGTAGGTGATTCTGTGGAACATTTTTCACTATATATATATCTTGACTGCTCATCAAATTACAAAATATCATTTGGAACCTGCAATTACTCAGTTCCCAGGACTTGGCATTCCAATATGTACCATTGCTTGAACAATTGTCTCCCTGAACCTCGTTAGATTGATATTCAAATTCTGAGCATCAATATACACAGCCCTTGCAGCAAAGTAGCCCTTTGCGAATAATGATGCTGGATCTGTAATGACAGGGTCATCCTTACTATAAGTCTCAATGAGAGAGCTCTCCTCTGGTTCAACCTTGTACTCCAAGTATTGAACACCCATTTCTCTTGCCGGTACACCAAAATAGTAAGTCGAACCCCAATCCAACCCCAGTGGCACAACCTGCACCATCACAGCTCCAGCGGGCAAGAACAGCTCAGTTGCTAGGCCAGCACCATGTGCTCCAACCATTACACTACATGAGTTCACCACCTCAGCGAACTTGTTCAAATTTGACATCCTGTTAGGCCTTGTCACAACAACTTCAAATCCTAATTCCTCCATCATAACCACCATTTCATCTTCATTTAGAAACTTTCTTGATTTTCCACGGGATATGAAAATTAGAACTGGCTTTTCTCTCTTTATATCAGAAACATTCTTGATTTTCAGATTATATGCTTCTCTGAGGAACTGCTTGAAGTCCAGCATCGAGTACCCTCCTGGAATATCAGTGCTGTTGAGAGCTAAGAAGCCATGGTACTTGAGCCCAATAACAGCTCCAGGAAAGCAGTGAACATTACCATCTGCTGCTGGATTTATAACCTCATAGCGAGACAAACGGGATAAAATTTTGCTATATTTACTCACCCACCAAGACTTGTAATCTATGATCACAAACTTGACTTGGGAGTGGAAATGGCGGCTGGTGATGAATAAAGGGATGATAAGTTCATTGAATTCATGAAACTGGTTTCCTGCAAAGCCACCAGAAGAAAAAGCCACAGCCGGAACATCATGAGTGACATGACAAGCAGGCAAGTGATCTGCATCTCCATTAACGATTTGCACTGGTGTAACATTTTCAATTGCTAGTTTCGATGGATATGGTTTAATCATTCGATTAACTTGGGAGTGAGAGGATTGAATGTAAACTGTTAATCCATTCTTGGCAATCTTAACTGGTCTGTTTGCTACACAAACTTCAGAGTCAAGATCAGCTTCGCAAGTAAAGCCTGTTGTTTCAAGCTGGATCCTGTTTTCACCTGCATAAGCTCATTGAAACACATTTTACATGAATTAGGAAACAAAGATCAATAGATTTACTTGCTATAAGAATGCTAGAGATGAAGAAACAAAGAACCTCTCACAAGTCTCCGCAACAGAAACTCCAAAGAATCACTTATGTCAATGGCTTTGTCATCGTTTTTGCTGCTAGAATTGCCTCTGCAATTTAACAACTGGTACTTCCCTTTCATAATTTAATGACATTAGTTAGCCAACTTAATGAACAATAAGTTTAAAATTAATCACCAAACTATTTTTTTTTTCAATGAAAATGATTCTTACAAGACTCATATGGTGTGACACCTGAGGCAAAAAATGCAGCACAAAGCCAAGCAAGAAGAAGTAGGAAAGCTACTGAAATTGCAGTACGCAATAGCCTGTTTTGCTCCTTTCCCATTTCTGATTTTTGTCAAAAATTAGTCCAAATTTTGGTATTATAAACAAGTGAAGACAAGATATATCATGCAAAAGATCTTCTGTTGGTATGTCTATTCTTTTAAATAATTTGCATATCTTTTATCAATTTGTTAACCACCTATCATTATAAAACTTTAATAATGATTTATTAGACCATTGACAGAGACCCATTAGCTGTATCAAAAATGATAAATATACTAGAAATGCATATAATTGGAAAGGACAAAAAAAATTGTCATGTTACTCTGCCTGCATTGCTGAATAATCTTTTCATATGAGTGCTGTTGAGCAATAATTTATTTGTATTTCTTCTTTTTTTTTCCCTTTTAATTTTGGGTTGTTAGCATTTGATTTTTTATTAATTGATGATTGAATTGATCTACGTATGATATGAGCAGCCATTTATTTATTTATTTATCTGGAATCAGCCCACTGTTGAAAAAAATGGTAAGGCTATGAAGATTAAGAGAGTCTGTACAAACTTAGTTTGTTATTTTAATTATTTTAATCACACATTCCTGATGCTTGAGATTATATTATTAAATCAATATTGGTAGGTAAGGGGTCAAAGCACAACTTTTCTTGTGTCCATTTCTATGCATGACCTGGCATTGGGATTGTGCTAATGTCGGTAATTAGTGCATGAATTAAGAAATAGAAAATTAATGGTTTTATTTATCAGTATAATTCACTTTATAAGGGTAATAGAAATAAGTTTCTTTTAAGTCTCCATGTAACAAGAGTATTTAGAACATTTAACACTAAATTTTTTTTTTTGAAAACCCTGTCGCAAAACCATACATTTCGGGTTTAAGCGTAACAGGTAAAATCCCCTGTTGTCCTAGGTTTTTATAAAAAATGTACTTCATGGATTCGAACTCAGAACCTAAATATGAGATCTTGAACCCTATATCACCAAGTCACGCCCCTGTGGACAATTCACAACATACACTTGCAGTTGCAGGTACATTTTCATATGCAAATTATAGGATTGACCATTGTTGGTCATTTGTTCTTTCATTCATAGTTACTGGAATTACTCCTCGAGGGCAGGCTTACACCATGTTTTGTATATACCCTGCTCTTCTTCAAATACTTAGGCATGCATGCTGCTTGTGTCAATGACCCCAACATACCAACTGTCTTGTGCCATAGTTTTGGTAATTTATCATATTTACCTCATCAGAAACTTCAGTTTCCTTTATGCCAAGCTTTTGAATTATATATTCTAACCCCATAGCTTGACGTAAAACATATATTGGATTTTTTGTTTCTTATTTTTTGTTAAATCTTTTTCAAGACTTTATAGATAATTTGATAAGTCAATAATTTTTTTCGTGTTTCATGAAAGTTTCTTAAGAGAACCGGAGTATTCTATCATGAGACAAAAGATCTTTCTAATTATAAAGAGTTTCAATTTGAAACTATTATATATTGAAATAGTTTTTGAAGTTTTTTCTAAAACTAATTGAACGTATCTTCTAAAATTTACATATGTGACATTTGTTTTCAATTAAATTATCATTTATGAATACATGAATAGAATATTGAGCAGCTAAAAGTTTTGGTATAAGGTTTTATATATGTTATCCATGCAGTTATAAAGAGTTGCAACATCGAGAGTACAGTTTATAAATGCAAAACTCTATTAAATTGTATTTAATATCCCCACACGGAATTAAAAAAAAGGAAAAATGTGGATTGATACATAAAAAATTTCATTTTCTTTTAAGGGTGTTGCCACTAGAGCCTCAAAGAATGTGATTTGATGATAAAATGTTTAGGATTTGGTTATCAGGTCTTGAGTTTCAATCCAGTTAGTACATTTTTATAAGAACTTGAGTGAATCAGAAATTTTACATGTTCCGCTTAATTTGAAATATCTCCCATGAGGATACAATTTAGATTTTTCTTTTGGTTGTGGTCATACTATTTAATAGAGTTAAAAAAAAATACATTTAATTTGGGCTTATTATGGCTCAATATAGTATGAGTAGTGATATTGGACCCGCTCAAATAATCTCACCAGCCTCCATTTCTTAATGAGCCCCATTTCAAATTTAAAATTAAATTTTTTCCTCAATATATCCGAGTGAATCCCTATTTTACCCTCGTAATTATTTTATCTTTTTTCAAACATCCTCCAAACTGTAATCTGGCAAAATACATGCATTCTTCTTCTTTTAAAAAAAATTATTTGCATCTTCTTCACCGTCTTTTTGATGATTTTCTTCTTCTTAATTCTTTTAATATATATTCATTATTCTTTTCTTATTCCCTTACATTAAAACAAGAAATAAGAAAATACTGTTGTAAATTCTTCAAATATTAAGGGTTCATGTCTCTTGGATTGTACCCTATAGGAAGGGTACATATATATATATAGGGACATGTCCTCCAATTTAAAGTAACATACCTTTAGGCTCCAAATGGTGCATGAGAGGGGTATAATCATTTGAAGGGTTGCACCTCAACCCAAAGGGTGCCCTAAAGGCACCCTTCCATGCCTTTATAAGGAGGCCTCCATGTTCATTCTAAAGGATCAGAGAAATCAATCCGAATTTGTGAGTCTCATTTTACTGTTTTGAGTCAGAGAGAGTTCCTCCATTTTCCAGTTCGAGATCTTGTTAAGGAATGCCAATTGAACAAGAGGAATCCAAGTTATCCTGGGAGAACATTAGCCACAAAACTCCTAGAGCACCGAGACGGGGCTAATAAGTTCTTAAGGACAGAGATATTTCTCGACTTGAACCACTGTATTCGTCATTTCTACCAGGTTTTTCTTGTTCTCAAGGTTTAGGGTTTATGTTGTTTTTTGGCATGTTAGGGTAGATTTGTTTCTGGAAATTTATTATGATGCATGTTAATTTACGTTTAACGACACTAATCCACCAACATCTTAAGAACTTATTATTTTAGTGTTGTTAGATAGAAATTCACATGTTTAGATAAGAAAATTTTCTGGAAAATATAGTCTGTGCATGAAAAATACGTAAGGGCGTTCGAACGCCCGACGAACGGAAAGGCTAAAATCTGAATTTTTGTAAGAACGTTCGAACGCGTATTCAAACGCAACTCGAACGCAAGCTTTTTGCCTTAGAACGTTCAAACGCTTATTCAAACGCAACTCGAACGCAAGCCTTCTGCCTTATAACGTTCGAACGCGTCCTAAACGCAACACGAACGTAAACTCTCTGGAATATTTCGTTCGAGCGCATTCTCGAACGCTACATGAACTTGAACTCTCTGGAACACTTCGTTCAAATGCGTTTACGAATGCTACACGAACGCACACACACTGGATAATCTCGTTCGAATGTAGATACGAACGCGACACTAACGAAATCAATCTTGGAATTGTTAGACTTAGATTAACTTAATTAATCATAATATTAACTTAGTAAATCATATATTGACTCACAATAATCTTGGTAGTATAGATTTAAGCTAATATTAGAGTATTCAATTATCACAAGCATACACATAGTGATAAAGTTGGAATGTAATTGTGTGTTGCATACTTGGTTGAGAATTTAAAGTGTAATCATACACAAGTAATTTCATCCAATCTTGATTGACATATACACATATATCTAAACATATCGAATATTGTATTGTAAAATTAAAAGTGTAATACTAAGTTTGAATTGCTAAGAGATTCTATTGAGGAAGTGTTTAAAGGATATTCTGTCAAAAAGGCGATAAGAGCCTACGTGGTCAGGGATTTAAGTGGTTACTCTGGACCCCCTCTCATCCTCTGGGAATATTCCTTTATTTACTTTTCATAAGAAACCTTAGTCGAAATTCAAGGATTTGTGTTTATTAGTACTACCATCCAATAGAACAACAAGTGGATACTTGGTATATCACCTAAACAAGATCATTTGTTGATCGTTGTGCAATTTGTCTTTTGTAGACTTATTGACCCCTGTTGGTTTTCCAGTTACATATCAGTGCCGGTTGCTCATGGAGAAAAGCCAGAAAATTTTGGTGGGGCAAACTTTAAACAGTGGCAGAGCAAAATGTTGTTCTACCTGACAACTCTCCAGTTGTCTAAGTACCTTAAAGATCCTCTGGATCATGTATAGGGTGAATCGGCAACAACCAAGTAACTGTGAGAAGAGACATGGTCGTTTGGGGACTTCTTGTGCAATAACTACCTTTTGGGTGGACTTGACAATACCCTGTACAATATGTACCAAGGTATGACTTATGCGAAGATTCTCTGGGAATCTCTCAAGAATAAATACAAAACCGAGGATGCCGGACAAAAGAAATTTATCGTGGGTAGGTTCCTGGACTACAAGATGGTAGATTCAAGAACAATAATGTCTCAGTTGGGTGAATTGTAATTGATCATTCATGAAATACTTGATGAAGGAATGAAACTCTGTGAGATGTTTCAAGTTGCCACCATAATTGAAAAGTTGCCTCCATCAGGAAAGGACTTCAGGAGCTATCTGAAACACAAAAAGAAGCTGATGAGCCTTGAAGACCTTGGAGTTCGATTGAGGATCGAAGACGACAACATGAAGTCCGAGAAGGCCAGCTACAAGATCATGGAGTTTAAGGCCAACATTATCGAGGGTGTAAAGGGTAGCAAGAAGAGAAAGAACAATGAAGCTGATTCTTCTGAAGCTAACAAGAAGTTCAAAGGGAAGTGCTACAACTATGGAAAGAGCGGTCATATGGCAAAGGACTGCAGAAACAAGAAGTCTCAGGACAAGGGCAAGAAAAAGAAAAATGAGACCCATGTTACTGAAGATGAGCAGCTGACTGGAGAGATCTCAGAGATGGAACTATCAGCAGTGGTAACTGAAGCCAACTTGGTTGGGAATCTGAGAGAATGGTGGGTAGACAATGGGGCTACTCGTCATATCTGTGCAGATAGCAAGATGTTTTCCTTATATCAGAAGGTCGATGGCGGCGATCATCTGACAATGGGAAACTCGTCTACCTCTAGAGTGGTTGGACAATGCACATTGGTTCTGAAGATGACATCCGAAAAGGAGATTACATTGAAGAATGTATTGCATGTTCCAGATATTCAGAAGAACTTGGTCTCGGGCTCTCTCCTTAGCAAGGCTGGTTTTAAGCTTGTATTTGTTTATGATAAATTTGTATTGAAAAAAATGATGTGTATGTAGGAAAATGATACCTCACTGAGGGCCTTTTCAAATTCAATGTAATGACTGTCGATCGACACAGTGCTTTTAATAAAGCTACAATTTCCGCTTATATTATTGAGTCACAAAGTGTATGGTATGGGAGGTTAGGACATGTTAATTATGATACAATGAGTAAATTAATTAACATGGACCTTATACCTAAATTTTCAATTGATAGCCAACATAAGTGTGAGACATGTGTTGAAGTGAAAATGCATAGAACATCATTTCATTCCATAGAACGAAGTTCTGAACCCCTGGAACTTGTACACACTAATGTGTGTGATATGAATATTGTGCAAACAAGAGGCGGTAAAAAGTACTTTGTCACTTTTATCGATGATAGCACAATATCATGTTATGTGTATTTGCTGAGGAGCAAAGATGAAGCTATTGAGAGCTTTGTACACTATAAGAACGAAGTTGAAAATCAACTTGGCAAGAAAATCAAAAGAATCATGAGTGATAGAGGTGGTGAATATGTGTCACCATTTGGTGAATATTGTTCCAATCATGGAATTATTCACGAAACCACTGCTCCTTATTCACCTCAACAAAACGGAATTGCTGAACGCAAAAACCGGACATTGAAGGAAATGATGAACGCCTTGTTGACAAGCTCTGGCTTACCCCAGAACTTGTGGGGGGAGCCCTGCTTTCCGCAAACTACGTTCTGAACAAGCTTCCTCACAGAAAATTGGACAAGACGCCATATGAGTTGTGGAAAGGTCACGTACCTTCCTACAAATACTTAAAAGTGTATGAGTGTCTTGCCAAAGTAATGGTTCCTAAACCTAAGAATGTTAGAATAGGACCCAAAACTGTTGATTGTATATTCATTGGATACGCTCGCAACAGTAGTGCGTATCGATTCTTGGTACACAAGTCTGAGATTCCTAACATCAATCCGAATATGATAATTGAGTAAAGGAATGCGATATTTTTTGAAGAGATATTTCCTTATAAGGAAAGACAAAGAACATAGTCTCTCAAAAGAACTATTGATACTGTCAAAGGCAGTGATCATGTTGACCAAGAATCAGATCAACGTGGAAATGTTGAGACAATTGAACCTAGACGTAGCAAACGAGCTATAACGTCTTAGTCTTTTGGTCCCGATATTCTGACATATTTGTTAGAAAATGAGTCTCATACCTATAAGGAAGCAATGTCTTCGCTATATGCACATTTGTGGAAAGAGGCTATCAACAGTGAGATTAATTCCATCATACAGAACCATACTTGGGAGTTGGTTGATCTTCCTCGAGGTTGTAAGCAATTGGGCTACAAATGGATATTCAAACGGAAGATGAAACCGGATGGATCAATAGATATGTACAAGGCAAGGTTTGTCATAAAAGGTTATAGACAAAAAGAAGGCATTGATTACTTTGACACCTATTCACCAGTGACTCGTATCACATCGATAAGAATGCTCATAGCCATAGCAGCTATATTTGGTCTTGAAATACATCAAATGGATGTAAAGACGTCATTCTTGAATGGTGAATTGGATGAAGAGATTTACATGGAACAACCAGAAGGGTTTAATGTTCCTGGACAAGAACAGAAGGTGTGCAAACTTGTAAAATCCTTGTACGGATTAAAACAAGCACCTAAACAATGGCATGAGAAATTTGACAAAGAGATGTTGTCAAGTGGGTTCAAAACCAATAAGTGTGATAAGTGTGTGTACACCAAATCAACTCAAAAAGGATATGTCATTGTGTGTCTCTATGTAGACGATATGCTGATAATTGGTAGAAATCATGAAATGATTCAGTCTACTAAGAACGTGTTATCCAGTAGATTTGATATGAAAGATTTAGGAGTAGCTGATGTGATACTAGGAATTAAGATTTCTAGGACATCAGACAAATATATATTATCTCAGACTCATTATATTGAGAATATACTTGAGAAATATAACAAATGGGATCTAAATATGGCTAGAACTCCTGTAGACCTAACTCTTCATCTATCAAAGAATATTGGCTCAAGCGTATCGCAATTAGAGTATTCGAGAATCATCGGAAGTCTGATGTATCTCACGAATTGCACACTATCTGATATCGCTCAAGCTGTGAACAGACTTAGCAGATATACGAGCAATCCAGGACATAACTACTGGAAAGCCATAGTAAGAGTTTTGAGGTATCTGAGAGAAACTTCAAAATATGGGCTATATTATACGAGATATCAACTGTTCTAGAGGGAAACAGCAATGCTAACTGGATATTTGATACAGTGGATTCCAAATCTACGAGTTGATTTGTTTTCACACTTGGTAGTGCAGTCGTGTCATGGAAATCCTCGAGGCAAATATGTATTGACAGATCTGTTATGGAATCAGAATTCATAGCATTAGACAAAACTGCGGAAGAAGCGAAATGGCTTCGAAATTTCCTGGAGGATATTCCTAGTTGGCCCAAACCGGTGTTAGCGATAAGCATACATTGTGATAGTCAATCGGCTATTGGGAGAGCCCAAAATATAATGTATAATGGTAAGTCTCGACACATGCGTCAGAGATATAATACCATACGTCAACTGCTCTCAAATGGCATAATATCGATCGATTATGTCAAGTCGAAGGAAAACCTAGCGGATCCACTTACTAAAGGTTTACCTAGAGAGCAAGTTGAGAAGTCATCGAGGGGAATGAGCTTGAAGCCTATAAAATAAGAATTGTCATTGTGGAAACCCAACCTAGCTGACTGGTGATCCCAAGATCTAGGTTCAAAAGGGACAACTGAAACTTTATGCAATTCAAAACAAGCACTGAAGAGTTTTGTACTCTTTCCCATTCCGATAATGACGTCGAGTGCTGTCTGTCAAGGTTAGGATAAGCTAAGGCTTTTAATGATCACTATATTAGGAGATGAGTCATAATGGGGGTAAAGGAAGATTACCTCTTCATAGTAGATCACATATTTCAAGTAAGAAGTGAGACCGCTTCCATGGGATTTTACAGACTGATTTCCCTAAAGTGCTTGATGAATCAATGATTGATGTTCATGGCCGAAATGAACATGACCGGCGTAAACACACACGTATAACGCAAGCGCACGTATCGTTCAAGTAGTATAAAAATATCGATCCCACGAGGACTTAATTCCTACTGTTGTTATTAATTGTTGATACTATTTATTTACAAATATCTAATTGAGGGAGAAGGGAATTGATTGCTTGAATGATTTGATTTGTAGATTTGCTAAATAAATAAAAAGATAAAAAGACAGAAGAAAATACTAAGAAAAATAAAAGACTCAAAGATCTAGGGTTGTGAATCTTTCTAATATCTTTAAAAAGATGAAGTGATTATTTTATGTTTGTGTAATAAATCATTTACTAACCTGGAACACGAATTTATGCGAAAGCATCTGTCGATGGTCAGACACAAATACCCAGTTTAATCCAATTGAATCATATGTCTATGTCAATTAAATTACCCTGAATTCATTAAGTTTAAGTTCCAATTATGGTTACCCCCGTCCGACAGGTATATGTCTATCCTGTAAGGAAATCTATTAAAGGGTTATCTATCCTCAAAGAAGATCGTGGGCTATTAAGTCAAAGGTTGAAACCTAAAATCCCTATGTCTAGTTCATTTTAGATTTACCACAATCAATCTTATTGGTGATCAAACAACAAGAAGTATTAAGCTTAGGACTTAATAAATAAACTTTTAAATTTCCCAAACTATAAAATAACCTCTTATAAACCGGTGATATTAGATTTCATCACAACCATAGAAAACTAACTTAGTTACAATACATAGCTAAAGGTGATAAAAACTTAAAAGACATAAAGTGAAATTGCTGAAAAGTAATAAAAAGAAATGCTAAGGTAAAATGAATTAACTTCTACTATTTATTATTTAGATATCCCCCATAAAATAATATATAATCTTGTGATATTTTAAACCAACCGTCCGGAATGGCGGTATCCTGATTAAGTCAAATTCAAATATACCAGCCATAAGGCGGAACAGAAATATAAACTTAAACCAACCGTCCAGTGTGGCGGTATCCTCCTTAAGTCAGGTTAACCAGATTAAATTGAATCACCAACCGTCCGGAATGGCGGTATCCTTTATTAATTCAGATTTTTAAATAGTTTGTATATTATATTTTAAGGGAGATTAATCTAAATAGCAAAAGTAAAAGAATTACCTTATTACCTCAGCATAGAGAAGTTACCCCCTCATAGATGGATAAAATTACTACTCGAAAGCGTAAATAAAACTGAATATAAGAAGAACTCTCTTTTATTTATAAGGATTTCAGAGGATGAGATACATTTGAAACTAAAAATTCAAAATCCATTTATAGGCAAAAAAATCCAATTTTTTTATTATTATTTTTCTGATTTTTTTATTATTTTATTATTTATTATTTTTTTTTGGATCGCTGAATTTTCGACACGTGGCATGGTGGCTAAAAAAAAAAGGCTCGTTGAATTTTTGACACGTGGCATGCAGTGCAATTACCAAAACACCCTCGGTGTCGGGACGCCCAAAATTACCAAAATATCGTTTTTGCCAAATTTCACAGTTTTGCTCCAAATCACCTCCAGAATGTCCTGAAATTTTATTTTGGTGTCGGGATGCCCAAAATTACCAAAATACCCTTTGTGTCGGGACGCCCAAAATTACCAAAATACCATTTTTGCCAAATTTCACCAAATTTCACAGTTTTGCTCCAAATCACTTCCAGAATGTCCTGAAACTTTATTTATCTACAAAATAACACAAAACACATCAAAATATTCACAAAACTCAAGAAACTATACAAAATATTAAGTTAAATGAGTGGGAAATAATGATACATTTATCACTCATCACACCCTCAAACCTAACATTTTGCTAGTCCTCGAGGAAAATAAAATAACATAATAAAATTTTAACTAAGCCACTTTCGTAGGGATCACGATTGCATTTAGCATATGCAACAAGCCTTTAAACTCCTAGGTGTCCCTAGTGGACGAGTTGTAGTCTCGTGAGGGTTTACAGCAATGATACCCACAAACATTTTATAAAAGTAAAAAGAAAGTAAAACTAATGCACACAAAAGCAAAAAGACAAGAGAAAAGAGAATAAAGAAGTTAGTGACTAATCATGTGAAACTTCTACTCCAAGTTATTAGTTGTTTTGTTTCATTTTAAATTACTAAATAAGTAAATTCTCTGATTATTTTTACCATTCTCCATATACACAGCCAACAAAATATTAAATAACTCATTTTGCCCACAACAGTCATAAGTGCAGTTGATAAGAGAGTAATATTTTTGTCCTAAAGTCTTATCAGAATTCACATCTTTTGTAGTAATTGAATAAATTTTCTGATTTTTTCTGATTTTTTCTTTGATTTTTTTCTCTATTTTTTATTTATATACAATACCTTCCATCTATGTAGCGAGCTTTGGGTCGGTGGCTCCCAAACCAGATAGCTTTAAGGCACCAAGTGTTAAAACACCCATACGGACTTAATTACTCAGACTTCAGATATATATACATATATATATAAATTTTTCATCATTTTTTATCCATGTAACGAGCTTTGGGCCAGTGACTCCCAAACCAGTTGGTTTTAGGGCACTAGGTATTAAAATACCCTTACAGACTTAATAACTCAGATCTCAGATATATATATATTTTTTTTGTTTTATTCCATCACTTTTTTGAGATGCTTCTCCAATTAAACTATAGCACTGAATATTACAATCTTTTCAATTTTATCTTATGTCCGTATGTTACCATGCATGTTGATAATATCTGCCAACTAAGTATATGAAGATCCATTTTTAGTCAGTTTTATGGAGAATTTACAAATTAAATAATTCAAAAGGAAATAAACAAAAATTAAATTGTTTCGAAAAATAGGTTTGAAATACGTATCAGGAGTGAGAATTCCTTACACAGCTATTTCTTACCAATTCCACCTTTTTTAGTCAACATAAAGAAATAACTTCTACAGGCCATATAACTATAGTTCACATGTGGGTTTTAAGAGTGTAAACAAAGGCTCTCGCTGACGAAGGATTGTTCACAACTATGACTCCCCACTCAAGGGTTCAAGCGACCAAGTGAACGCACATTTTTTATACCTTATGGTACGTGTCAATGAGTTATGGTGTGACTAACTGACGAATGGACTTCCCGTTGTAGATTCCCCAGAGGGAGGGTGGAGCGAGGCTCACTTAAGTACCCAAGCCTCTTAGGCTCTTATCGCTTGGTGACATGAATAAACAACAAGTCCTCCAAACTAGTCTATCACAACAAGTTACGGGTGAATGATTATCTAGGTGTCTTCACAGCTTTTCCTTAAAGAAAGGTAGTAAGTGAAGGAAGACACCAAACCATCACTTAGCTTTAAATATGCCTTTGTTTTTTAATTTTTTTTTTAATTTTTTTTTTGTATTTTTCGAAAAATTTTGGACTAAAGATAAAAATACAATAAAAACAAGATACTATTAACTATTCATCACCCCCAAACCTAAATGAGACATTGTCCTCAATGTCTTAATCAGTAGAAGAAGAGTTTAGAAGATAGTACCTGGTTAGCTGAAATTCTACAGGAAAATTAAAGGTTAAGATCCAGATTTATTCGACGCTTCTTACCACGATCATCATCGGACCATTTTATATTTGAAAGGATAAGGTCAACTTGTGGTTCATAGGCTAAGAATTGGTCTATTAGATCCGGAGCAGTTCTGGCAGTAAAAAGGAGTTCTTTCATTGGTTTTGACACGAACCCATTTCTCCGGGCATCATCAAGAAACACACAAAGAAAATCATAAAATCCATCAACGTTGAGCAGTCCAAGCGGTTTCTGGTGTATGTTCAGGTTCGCCCAAGATAGTACTATAAAACTTTCCTCCAATGTACCCAAGCTACCTGGCAAAGCAATAAAAGCATCAGAACGGTTAATCATTTCCACTAGTCGTTCATACATACCTGGCACGATCAGTTCCTCTCCGTTTGATGGTTCAATCAGATTTGCCTCTGCCAAGGGTTTTGGGATGATTCCCAAAACATGACTGTCTCCTTCTTGTACGGCCTTTGAAACGATCCCCATTAGTCCAAGATTACCTCCGCCATATATTAAGTGCATATTCCTTTCAGTTATTACTCGACCCAATTCTTGTGATGCCTCTATGTATTGTGGATTAGTACCAACACTAGTACCACAAAACACACAAATGTTTTCAACTCGTCTTCTTGAAGTGGCTTCCATTTTTTACTTTGGATGTCTTCAAAAGTGCAATGATGAATTGAATTTATAGAACCTGAAAAAGGGTGAGTAATAATAGCACTAGTATCTTCCAAAAGTAGCTTGTTAGCTAAACAAAACAAAAGAAATCGTGAAAGGTCAAAAAGTCTGGATTCTGTCTATGAAAATAAAGATAATTACAACAGAAAAGCGAATCAAAGCAATAATTAAGGCAACGGAATTATGTATGCAATACGCCACTTGTTTGGTATAAATTCATTAGGATGTGTCTTAAGAATTAATTCTTCACTCAGCCATTGCTAATGAATTGGTTCTCATCTTTATGATTGCCAAACACCATTCCTTCTGTCTTAAAATGCTCCGTTTGTGCTTTTCCCTACAAAACAACACACAAAATTAAAAACTCTACAACATGTATACACAAAATATGAAAACAAAAATTACAACAAATTGCATGGGTTGCCTCACTGCTAGCGCTAAATTTTTCGTCTTCAGCCAGACGTGACTGAAATCCATCTGTCAAGGAGGTTTCAGCGTCGTTTTGGACGTCCTATTAAAAACAATCCCGTGAGCGTTGCTTTTGAATGGTCTCTTCCAAAGGTAAAGTGGAAAAAAAATTTGGACCCATTTAGTGCTTGTGCCACCTTTTTAATATTTGTTGCTCCAGTGATTCCTGAAAAGAAAGAAAGAAAATCAGGAGGTCTCGTATGGTGCTTGACTTGGAATGGAATTTCCATTCTGTCAAGTTTCTGAGTAATATCTCAAAATTGTACTCCCCAAAACAGTGATGTTTCGCCTGAATTCACTGTATCTTTAATTTTGTCTAACAATTGCTCCTTTATTTGCTCTGCTTCTTGCTCCACCTTTTTCTTCACAGATGAATTTTAGGATCTCAGCATTCAGTTCTGTTGGGGTTGGTGCTCAGAGCGCCAATTCCCGGTTGTATTTCTTTTAAATACTTATGTAAAACATTATTATTATGAATAATATATGCAGTTTCTATAATATAATCTATCTTTCTATATGGTAAAGACGTAATGACCCTGGAATGATTAGTCATGATACAGTTGCAAAAGCGTCGCAATGGACATTGAGTAGTATCATGACATTGTCATTCTCAGACAGTTCCTGGTCAAGGTTTACACTACTTGGTCAATATAGTAAACCCGTTGAGACCGGTACATGTCGTATACTGGAATATATAATTCCAATGGTTTCTCAATGAACCATAAGTCTTGGAGACTAGTATAGACGTGTAGGTGTTATAGCGGATAAACACTGAACGACTCACCGAAGATTCTTAATGGATGGTACACCAGCGTCAATAAGAATCTTCTTGGGTTGAGTAGCACTTGTGATTCTTAGACTTGAGATGCCATTGTGGGCACATGAGACATCTTCTACACTTAGACGGCAGTCACGTCACCGATCTATTTAGATCAGACCTCCGCCTGTACGTTGGGTGTAGATAGATCCTCAGGGTGTCCTATGTGTATCAAGATAGGATCCATCAGTTCTGTGTATCAGAGCATAGGTAGTCCATATGATTAGCAATCAGATAAAACCATGGGCCCGTGGTAAAGTTTAGAAGCTAGTTCTAAACATTCTTTTGAGATTGCTAATAGAATAGTCGACTGGATAATCCCGATAGAGATTTGACGTTTACATCTATATCTCTGGGATTTATCTAGATACCTGTGACGGAGGAATTATACATTTGCCATGACCTCGACCTGTATGGTTCAGCGAGATTATCCGTGATCGTCATAATCTACGGGTGGATAGATTATGGACACGAAATTAGATTTCGTGACGGATATACCTGAATCTAGAGAGTCTCAATAATGAAACATACTCGTAGAGCACTAGAGCAACATTAATAAATAATATTGATTATTTATAAAGTCGTTTAAAGGTTAAACGCAAGATACGTGCTAAAGGGACTAGATAGTCATTTGTCTAATTATTGTGTATTTACATTTAATACTTGATTAATTTAAATACACATTAATTAATAGTCAAAATGAGTTATTTGACTTATATCCTAAATGAATATATGTATTTAATATTTAATGTAAATATTATACATATATTTAATAAATTTGTATTTTATTAATTAATTATTATTTAATTGTTAAATGATTAAATTAATTAAAATATAAATATCTTAACTTTGGATATTTGATTTAAATGATTAAGTTGCCTTTGGTGACTAAGTTATAAATATCTAATAAAGTGTTTTTGGATATTTAATCAACTTGATCAAATTTATTGAAATAAAATTGAAATGAATTTGGTGTATTTGGCTTAGCCAAATTCGGCCAGGCATGTTTTGCCACAAGTATATATTGTTTTTCATTTCATTTTATTTCTAACCTAATACACTTTTAAAAAGAGAGACACCATTGAAGAAACCAAAAGAAAGCTTGAGAAAGAAAGAAAACTTCAAAAGCTTGGAAATTAGTAAGTTTTTCAAACTTGCTATTAGTAAGGAATATGTTCCTTAGGTTCTAGGCTTTAATATATGATATTCTTAGGATGTTTCTTTCTTTGTTCCTTGTGGTTTTTGATGATGGAAGTTTTGGAGAAGTGTGAAGCATGTGTAATGAAGGAAGTGTTGTGACTATTGTAGTTGTAACTATTCTTTTAAGGTTTTGGAAACCATGTTGCTAATCTAGAGTTATTGACCCACTCTTAAATGACCTAGATTTATCTTGAGTTGTTTCATTGTGTTGAGACTTGGATTGGATGGAAGAATGATGATTGAAGTAATTGATTTAATGTATTTGGTCTAATTTGTCCAATTTGTGGAAATTGAAAAATTAGGGTTCTTAACTAATTCCAAATTTGGGGCTTTTCATATATGTTGTGTATTTGTGTGTGTATATGATGCATATATAGTTTCATGTTCATTGGATTACATCTTGATGTGTTTTGATGCATGAAATGACAAAATGCACAAACCCCCCCTAAAGAGTGCATTCGGCTTTGAGGTTAGAATTTGGGGATTTTGGTGCTTTTGGTGTTTTGATGTTATGAACATCATAAGTTCATCTTGGAAATGATTTAGAATCATTCAAAATTGATTTGATCAATTTCGGACTAAAATGGACAAAAATACAAAGCAAGGGTATTTCGGTAAATTCACCTAAAAATGTTTTATTGAATTTATTTTCATAATTTGATTATTGGAATGTTAAATAAATATGTTTATTTAATTAATCCGAGAAAAATTTTTGAAATCTGAAAATCGCATTTTCACCGCTTCCGCTGCGTTACCAGATTCACCCCCTAAAAACCCCTACAAAATGGTATCAGAGCGAGTCTGATTCTAGGCCACTTAAAATGATTAGCCTTCATTGAATCAATGTTTAATCATGTTTTCTTGACTTGTGCATGCTTATTAGGATCTAAACTGGTTATTTAGGGTGTATGACACTTAGCGGAAAATCCCTAATAATAAGGTTTAAATGTAATTATTAATTGATGCATGTTATATGGTCCGTCTTGTCAATACGGTTTATGAATATCTCTTTGTGACTACATCCGAGACCGTGCCTATGCTGTGAGGGTGTAGCCGATAAAGATTTATTTATACCGGATGTATATTAGATACTAGGTAAATTCAAGTAAAAGCGGAATTCTAAACGTGCCCTAGCTGTCAGAATTACGTAAGTAACCTTGAGTTATCATTGACGAGTTTAACCTTGGTACGTCTCCTTGTGGGCCTGCTTCGCAGCGACAACGAGAAACGGCCAGGACCAGATACTTAGGAGTCATTAGTGAATGATTGACAAATGAGTTGTCTACCTGATGAATATACGTATGCGAGACCGTGCCTCTGCTGTGAGCCGAAATATATTCACGGGATCCACTTTTCACTATTAATATTTAATTTAATTATTAAATATTTGTATTCTGTGTTGGGATTACAGTATTGCATGATTTAGTGGAGGGGCATATTAGATTAAAAATCCATGATCTAGTTTATGCTTTTGATATTATATGAAACTGCTTAATTTCTGCTAACCGTTTTTCGTGATCTATATGATAGATTGGCGATGGCGGCACAATCCACAATCAGTTTGCGCGTATGTTTGATGCGAACAAATGAAAGGCGCTGAGAACTTTGCAGACTGGGAATTGGATTTGAGGATTGTCCTCGATTCCGAGAAGCTGGGTTATGTTCTTGAGGGTCCGTTGCCCCTTGCAGTGGGCGAGGATGCTTCGGAGGAGGAACGCCAAGTTTTTGAAAACTTGGAAGGATGATGATTTAAGGGTTAAATCATACATCCTTAGTTCACTATCTACGAAACTCAAGCAACATACTATGGTATGTTAGATTCCTATAGTATGATGACGCGATTGAGACAATCGTTTGAGAACCAGGAACAAGTTATTGTTCACAAAGTCGCCATGGAACTGTTCCATGTGCCGTCTGGATGATGGGCAGAGTGTCAGCCCACATGTTCTTCAGATGATCGATTTGATCGATCAATTGAGGCAACAAATAATCTCATCTTAATGACATTCTCGGTAGGAGTGTCATTCTTGGTTCAGTGCCAGCTTCATTTCGCCAGTTCGTGATGTACTTCAACATGCACGGGACTGTCTGTACCTACCAGGAGCTACATAGGATGTTGCTCACGGCAGAAGAGGACCTTAAGATGGGAGTACCGACTCGCCCTTCTAGAACTACTTCTCTTTCGGCTTCTTCCCAGGATGGTCCAAGGGAAAGAACAAGAAAGGCAAGAAGAAGAAGAAGGCTTTTGGTCCTCAACAACAGGCGAAGATTGCAAAGCCCAAAGGGCTTATGAAGACAAATGCCACCACTGTGGCAAAGTCGGGCACTGGAAAAGGAACTGTCGGCTGATTACATTGCCCAAGTGAGGAGAGACAGAGCTTCTACATCTGTACTTTTATTTTTCCAGTTATTGATTTATCTTTGGCTTGTGAAGCCGTTACATCCAGCTCGATTTTAGATTCTGCTTGTCCCATTGCAATTCGTTGCAGGTGTTGAAGGAAAGTAGAAACTGAAGCCTGGAGAGATGCAGTTGCGATTCGGGAGTGGAGACTCTTTAGATGCAGTTGCAGTGGGAGTATGCGAGATCTCATTGCCGAATGGGACACTTTTTGTTATATGATTGTCATTTTGTACCGGGATGTGTCGCTAATATTATATCACTTTTTTGTTTAGATACAGAAGGCTTTTGTATTAATATTAAGAATAGTTCTTATATTTATATGATAAAAATAATATTCAGATCCTTTGTTGTCCAAACCAGCATGGTCATTATACATTGCAAACTTCAAAAGATATATTAAATACTGGAGTTAATAAACGTAATTTACCTGTAATTAATAATACTGAACTTTGGCATATGAGACTTGGTCACATTGGCGTTAAACGCCTTACCCAATTGGTTAGGAATGGTTTTATCAGATCTTACCATTGAGTCCTATCCAACTTGTGAATCCTGTATTCAGGGTAAGATGACCAAAGCCCCATTTTCTGGTGTTGGACACCGCACCCATAACTTACTGGAACTCGTACATTCTGATGTATGTGGTCCACTAAGTCAAACTGCTCACAGTGGTTATTCGTACTTCGTTACCTTTACCGATGATTTTTCACGGTACGGTTATGTGTATTTGATGCGACATAAATCGGAAACCTTTGAAAAGTTCAAAGAGTTCCGAAATGAAGTAGAAAAACAAACTGGTAAATATATTAAATGCCTTCGATCAGATCGAGGCGGTGAATATATGAGTGGTGAGTTCATGGATTATATGAAGGAGAATGGGATTCTCGCTCAATATACTCCTCCAGGTACACCACATCACAATGGTGTATCTGAAAGGAGAAATCGGACTTTATTGGATATGGTCCGATCGATGTTGAGTTTCACAGATTTGCCCTATTACTTATGGGGCTACTGTCTCTTAACAGCCGCAAATCTTTTGAATAAGATTCCTTCAAAGGCTGTTCCTACGACACCGTATGAGATATGGTTCGGTAGGAGACCAAATCTTAATTATATTATGGTTTGGGGTTGTCCTGCCTATGTCATGGTAACTCAGCAAGATAAGCTTTCGCCTCGAGGGCAAAAGTTTAGGTTTGTTGGATATCCTTCGAATACGAGGGGATATCTGTTCTATGATACCGAGCATCGAAATGTGTTCGTAGCTCGCTTTACAAAATTTCTAGAAGTAGAATTTTTGTCAGAAGGTGGTAATCATAGACAGGTTGAGCTTGATGAAGTCCAACCTGATAACAACGAGCCAACGGAGGAACCTGAAGTTCAAGTAGATGAAGGACCTTCAACACACACACTCCGTAGGTCAGAAATGGTATCTAGACCTCCTGAACGCTTGTATTTGATACAAGAAAAGAGTCTGGATGTTCTCTTAGTTGAAGAGACAGATCCTTTCACCTATAGAGAATCGATGTTGGACATCGACTCCGTGAAATGGCAAAGTGCCATGAAATCCGAGATAGACTCAATGCATGAAAATCAAGTTTGGGACTTGATTCCGCTTCTCAAGGAATGTTCCTATCGGTTGTAAATGGGTTTACAAGAGGAAGCGCAGGCCTGACGGTAAGATTGAAACTTACAAGGCCCGACTGGTAGCAAAAGGTTACACGCAGCGACCTGGCGTCGACTACGATGAAACTTTTTCGCCGGTAGCAATGCTTAAGTCTATCTGGATTTTGCTTTCTATAGCCGCATATCATGACTACGAGATTTGGAAAATGGATGTCAAAACGGCTTTTCTAAATGGATTTCTTGATGAAGAAATCTATATGGAACAGCCGGAAGGTTTCACGTCCAGCGAAACCTCGGGTATGGTATGTAAGCTTAAGAAGTCCATTATGGACTTAAACAAGCTTCACGAAGTTGGAATCTTCGATTCGATGAGATTATTAGATCGTCTGGTTTTCTCAAGAATTCGGAAGAATCATGTGTGTATCAGAAGGCCAGTGGGAGCATGGTCGTATTTTTAGTCCTATATGTTGATGACATCCTAATCATTGGGAATGATTTAGGTATGTGCAAAGCGTGAAAGCGTACCTCTGTAAGAATTTCTCCATGAAGGACCTGGGAGAAGCTTCCTATGTTTTAGGGATAAAACTCTATAGAGATAGACAAAGGAGGCTGATTGGGTTATCCCAATCAACGTACGTAGATAAGATCTTGGAACGGTATAGCTTTGGTAACTGTAAGACAGCAAACATACCGTTCAGACATGAGATTCATCTTTCTAAGAAGATGTGTCCACAAACAGAAGATGAGAAGGTTAGAATGTCTAACCAACCTTATGCTTCGTGTTTGGGTAACATAATGTATGCCATGTTATGTACGAGGCATGATATCAGTTTCGCTGTTAGCGTAACTAGTCGATATCAGTCCAATCCAGGTAATGACCATTGGATGGCCATTAAACATATCCTAAAGTATCTTAAAGGTACTAAGGATAAGTTGATTATATATAGGGAAACGAACTGCAGGTTAATGGGTATACAGACTCCGATTTCCAATCGGATCCCGATGATAGAAAGTCTACATCTGGATTTGTCTTTACCCTTAACGGAGGTGCAGTTTGTTGGAAGAGTTCCAAACAGGGATCGACAGCTGATTCCACCACTGAGGCGGAATATATTGCAGCTTCTGAAGCCGCAAAAGAGGCTGTGTGGATAAAGAACTTTATCACAGAATTGGGAGTTGTCCCAAGTATCGAGAATGCGATTCCGTTATACTGTGATAATACTGGAGCCATTGCACAAGCAAAGGAACCGAGGGTGCATCAGAAGTCGAAGCATGTGGAACGCAAGTACCACATCATTCGAGAGATCGTGTCGCGAGGGGATATTGTCATGTGCAAGGTACCGAGTGAAGATAATGTAGCAGACCCGCTGACGAAGGCCATACCTCCGAAGTTGTTTGATAAACACGTGGAGTCGATGGGTATTAGATACAATCGATATTGGCACTAGAGCAAGTGGGAGATTTTGTTGGGGTTGGTGCTCAGAGCGCCAATTCCCGGTTGTATTTCTTTTAAATACTTATGTAAAACATTATTATTATGAATAATATATGCAATTTCTATAATATAATCTATCTTTCTATATGGTAAAGACGTAATGACCCTGGAATGATTAGTCATGATACAGTTGCAAAAGCGTCGCAACGGACATTGAGTAGTATCATGACATTGTCATTCTCAGACAGTTCCTGGTCAAGGTTTACACTACTTGGTCAGTATAGTAAACCCGTTGAGACCGGTACATGTCGTATACTGGAATATATGATTCCAATGGTTTCTCAATGAACCATAAGTCTTGGAGACTAGTATAGACGTGTAGGTGTTTATAGCGGATAAACACTGAACGACTCACCGAAGATTCTTAATGGATGGTACACCAGCGTCAATAAGAATCTTCTTGAGTTGAGTAGCACTTGTGATTCTTAGACTTGAGATGCCATTGTGTGCATATGAGACATCTTCTACACTTAGACGGCAGTCACATCACCGATTTATTTAGATCAGACCTCCGCCTGTACGTTGGGTGTAGATAGATCCTCAGGGTGTCCTATGTGTATCAAGATAGGATCCGTCAGTTCTGTGTATCAGAGCATAGGTAGTCCATATGATTAGCAATCAGATAAAACCATGGGCCCGTGGTAAAGTTTAGAAGCTAGTTCTAAACATTCTTTTGAGATTGCTAATAGAATAGTCGACTGGATAATCCCGATAGAGATTTGACGTTTACATCTATATCTCTGGGATTTATCCGGATACCTGTGACGGAGGAATTATACATTTTCCATGACCTCGACCTGTATGGTTCAGCGAGATTATCCGTGATCGTCATAATCTACGGTGATAGATTATGGACACGAAATTAGATTTCGTGACGGATATACCTGAATCTAGAGAGTCTCAATAATGAAACATACTCGTAGAGCACTAGAGCAACATTAATAAATAATATTGATTATTTATAAAGTCGTTTAAAGGTTAAACGCAAGATACGTGCTAAAGGGACTAGATAGTCATTTGTCTAATTATTGTGTATATTACATTTAATACTTGATTAATTTAAATACACATTAATTAATAGTCAAAATGAGTTATTTGACTTATATCCTAAATGAATATATGTATTTAATATTTAATGTAATTATACATATATTTAATATATTTGTATTTTATTAATTAATTAATTATTTAATTGTTAAATGATTAAATTAATTAAAATATAAATATCTTAACTTTGGATATTTGATTTAAATGATTAAGTTGCCTTTGTGGACTAAGTTATAAATATCTAATAAAGTGTTTTTGGATATTTAATCAACTTGATCAAATTTATGTGAAATAAAATTGAAATGAATTTGGTGTATTTGGCTTAGCCATTTCGGCCAAGGCATGTTTTGCCACAAGTATATATTGTTTTTCATTTCATTTTATTTCTAACCTAATACACTTTTACAAAAGAGAGACACCATTGAAGAAACCAAAAGAAAGCTTGAGAAAGAAAAAAACTTCAAAAGCTTGGAAATTTAGTAAGTTTTTCAAACTTGCTATTAGTAAGGAAATGTTCCTTAGGTTCTAGGCTTAATATATGATGTTCTTAGGATGTTTCTTTCTTTTTCCTTGTGGTTTTTGATGATGGAAGTTTTGGAGAAGTGTGAAGCATGTGTAATGAAGGAAGTGTTGTGACTATTGTAGTTGTAACTATTCTTTTAAGGTTTTGGAAACCATGTTGCTAATCTAGAGTTATTGACCCACTCTTAAATGACCTAGATTTTATCTTGAGTTGTTTCATTGTGTTGAGACTTGGATTGGATGGAAGAATGATGATTGAAGTAATTGATTTAATGTATTTGGTCTAATTTGTCCAATTTGTGGAAATTGAAAATTAGGGTTCTTAACTAATTCCAAATTTGGGGCTTTTCATATATGTTGTGTATTTGTGTGTGTATATGATGCATATAAAGTTTCATGTTCATTGGATTACATCTTGATGGTTTTGATGCATGAAATGACAAAATGCACAAACCCCCCCCCCCCCCCCCCCAAAGAGTGCATTCGGCTTTGAGGTTAGAATTTGGGGATTTTGGTGCTTTTGGTGTTTTGATGTTATGAACATCATAAGTTCATCTTGGAAATGATTTAGAATCATTCAAAATTGATTTGATCAATTTCGGACTAAAATGACAAAAATACAAAGTAAGGGTTTTCGGTAAATTCCCTAAAAATGTTTTATTGAATTTATTTTCATAATTTGATTATTGGAATGTTAAATAAATATGTTTATTTAATTAATCCGAGAAAAAGTTTTGAAATCTCTGAAAATCGCATTTTCACCCGCTTCTGCTGCGTTACCCCGGATTCACCCCCTAAAAACCCCTACAAGTTCTTCACTGTCATCTGTGAAATGCATGCTCCTGAAATATCAATGTGAGAATGTAAAGAAATGTCAGATTTTAGGTCTTCATCCTCTGATCTGAGTGAACTGATTGGCTTAGGTAGATCGTCTTTAAACATTGTGCAAAGCATTCTCCAAGATCTCCATTTTGAGGATGGAAAGTTTCATCCTTCCTTATTGGTGCAGTTTTACAAGAAACTCAGCTTCTTCATCCTCGTCAGAGTCAGAATAATAAAAATCAAATTGAGACTTTGTTGGTGCAGGTTCCTGAACTGATACCTCTGATTCTTGATACTGCTCAGCCTCGTCCTCTGTTATGATGTCATGATGAATCTCAGGATATTCGAAGGCTTCTTCAGTATTATTTGAATTTGCTTCGTGAGATATGTGATTCAGGTTGTCTGTTAGTTGTCTAACTTGATCTGTCATTCTTTGTATAGACGCCGCTTGACTTTGAATTTGTACATCAAATTGAGCTTCTTGTTTCTTAAGACAATCTTTTAGCATGTCATTCAACTGATCTTCCTCTGATGGATCTGGTTCTTGATGAAGATCGTAGATAGATGATGGATAAGATGGAAAATTTGATAATTCTACGTACCTTGAATGATTCCAATAATTCTGCCACTCTGAAAGGTATATACATTGATCGCTCGGGTGGTTACCATCACATATTACACATCTCCCCATTTCATTATGATGAGCAAATGTAGTATTGCTTGATTCTGAAATCCAGTGATAATTGTTGGGCTGGACAACAGGTCTCAGAAAACTAGACTGTTGATCCCGGATTTGGGGTGTATCTTCTTCTAGTAAAGCTCGTAATGTTTCAAAATGTTCCATTATTTCAATCAACTGAAAACATAAGGAAGAAATAAAAATTGCAGATAATAATAAAGAAAATTAGATACAAGTAAATTAGATAGCTTCAAAATTAATAACTCAAGAAATATAAGTCCCCGGCAACGGCGCCAAAAACTTGACCGGCGTAAACACACACGTATAACGCAAGCGCACGTATCGTTCAAGTAGTATAAAAATATCGATCCCACGAGGACTTAATCCCTACTGTTGTTATTAATTGTTGATACTATTTATTTACAAATATCTAATTGAGGGAGAAGGGAATTGATTGCTTGAATGATTTGATTTGTAGATTTGCTAAATAAATAAAAAGATAAAAAGACAAAAGAAAATACTAAGAAAAATAAAAGACTCAAAGATCTAGGGTTGTGAATCTTTCTAATATCTTTAAAAAGATGAAGTGATTATTTTATGTTGGTGTAATAAATCAGTTTACTAACCTGGAACACGAATTTATGCGAAAGCATCTGTCGATGGTCAGACACAAATACCCAGTTTAATCCAATTGAATCATATGTCTATGTCAATTAAATTACCCTGAATTCATTAAGTTTAAGTTCCAATTATGGTTACCCCCGCCCGACAGGTATATGTATATCCTGTAAGGAAATCTATTAAAGGGTTATCTATCCTCAAAGAAGATCGTGGGCTATTAAGTCAAAGGTTGAAACCTAAAATCCCTATGTCTAGTTCATTTTAGATTTACCACAATCAATCTTATTGGTGATCAAACAACAAGAAGTATTAAGCTTAGGACTTAATAAATAAACTTTTAAATTTCCCAAACTATAAAATAACCTCTTATAAACCGGTGATATTAGATTTCATCACAACCATAGAAAACTAACTTAGTTACAATACATAGCTAAAGGTGATAAAAACTTAAAAGACATAAAGTGAAATTGCTGAAAAGTAATAAAAAGAAATGCTAAGGTAAAATGAATTAACTTCTTCTATTTATTATTTAGATATCTCCCATAAAATAATATATAATCTTGTGATATTTTAAACCAACCGTCCGGAATGACGGTATCCTGATTAAGTCAAATTCAAATATACCAGCCATAAGGCGGAACAGAAATATAAACTTAAACCAACCGTCCAGTGTGGCGGTATCCTCATTAAGTCAGGTTAACTAGATTAAATTGAATAACCAACCGTCCGGAATGGCGGTATCCTTTATTAATTCAGATTTTTAAATAGTTTGTATATTATATTTTAAGGGAGATTAATCTAAATAGCAAAAGTAAAAGAATTACCTTATTACCTCAGCATAGAGAAGTTACCCCCTCATAGATGGATAAAATTACTACTACAAAGCGTAAATAAAACTGAATATAAGAAGAAAATAAGAAGAACTCTCTTTTATTTATAAGGATTTCAGAGGATGAGATACATTTGAAACTAAAAATTCAAAATCTATTTATAGGCAAAAAAATCCAATTTTTATTATTATTTTTCTGATTTTTTTATTATTTTATTATTTTATTATTATTTTTTTTTGATCGCTGAATTTTCGACACGTGGCATGGTGGCTAAAAAAAACGGCTCGTTGAATTTTTGACACATGGCATGCGATGCAATTACCAAAATACCCTCGATGTCGGGACGCCCAAAATTACCAAAATACCCTTTTTGCCAAATTTCACAGTTTTGCTCCAAATCACCTCCAGAATGTCCTGAAATTTTATTTTGGTGTCGGGATGCCCAAAATTACCAAAATACCCTTTGCGTCGGGACGCCCAAAATTACCAAAATACCATTTTTGCCAAATTTCACCAAATTTCACAGTTTTGCTCCAAATCACCTCCAGAATGTCCTGAAACTTTATTTATCTACAAAATAACACAAAACACATCAAAATATTCACAAAACTCAAGAAACTATACAAAATATTAAGTTAAATGAGTGGGAAATGGTGATACATTTATCACTCATCAGAACACAACCGTAGAACGGGAAATGGCCGAAGTAAAGCTATGTGTCAGCAATTGTCTTGGTTTACACCAACAACATAACAATTCAAGACTATGAGTCACTGGTTTGCCAAGTAAATCCGATTGTCATTCACTAGGAAAGATTCAAGGTAAAAGTTATCTATTTCGATGCAGCTTTAGTTCACGGAAACTCTCTCAAGTGTCTGCATGAATATTTGAAGAATTGTGGAGGATTGTTGTAAATTATTCAAATATTAAGGGTTGATGGATGAGGGACATGTCACTTGGATGATACCTTATGGGAAGGGTACATATATATATATAGGGACATGTCCTCCAATTTAAAGTAACATACATTTAGGCTCCAAATGGTGCATGGGAGGGGTATAACCCTTTGGAGGGTTGCACCCCAACCCAAAGGGTGTCCTTATGGCACTCTTCCATGCCTTTATAAGGAGGCCTCCATGTTCATTCTAAAGGATCAGAGAAATCAAATCGAATTTGTGAGTCTCATTTTACCGTTTTGAGTCAGAGAGAGTTCCTCCATTTTCCAGTTCGAGATCTTGTTAAGGAGTGCCCCTTGAATAAGAGGAATCCGAGTTATCCTGGGAGAACATTAGCCACAAAATCCGTAGAGCACCGAGATGAGGCTAATAAGTTCTTAAGGACATAGATATTTCTCGACTTGGACCACTGTATTCGTCATTTCTACCAGGTTTTTCTTGTTCTCAAGGTTTAGGGTTTATGTTGCTTTTTGGCATGTTAGGGTAAATTTGTTTCTGGAAATTTGTTATGATGCATGTTAATTACACTAATCCACCCACAAATACTAGTTGATGAAGAATTGGCATTGAGTTAGAATTAACCATCAAATCACGAAAAATTAATTATCATTTTTATTCTTTTTTTTAATGAGCTAGAATTAAAAACAAAATTGAATGTCTGCTTCCCTTAAATTAATCACTGAATATTTTACTAATAAGTTAAGCTTTTTTTCCCCACGGAAAAGAATAACGAAAAGGAAGAAAGAATTAAAAAAAAAAAAAAAAGAAGAAAGTCGTGGAAAAAAAGAAGAATAGTAAAAATAATAAAAAATGAGAAAGTCTGAAAAATGGGTGGATTATAATTTACCGTGTATGAAAAAATAATAAGAATTGTAAGGATAAAATAGTAATTAGACAAGATATATTGAGAGGAAAATTTTGTTTTAAAATTTTTAATGGAGATGATTAAATAACATAGTTTATTGAGGGGGTTAAATATCACCGTTCGAACCACAATCTGTGGTCAGGTCCATAACCAAAGCACAAAAAAAATAATGCCGAAAACATTTTGAGCCCGAGATGAGACTATCTTTTAAATTTTAATGAGTTTTTAGGGTCAGGAAACCACCATCAAACATCAAATATTAAGTGTGACATGTAATATTAAACTGTTTATACAAAATATACGGCTTAGTATGATTCTGGTTTCAATGTTTAGCTCGAGGCTGTTAGATGTTGATTTCCCCCTCTTCATAACCTCTTGGTTCATTTGGAACAGTTGCTTACAATTCATGTCTTCAATCGAGGTTTTGGTCTGGGATTGTAAAATAAATTGACGAATTGAATTTGTGTTTAATTCTAAATAAATTGAAAAAAATATGATGAATTCGTATTTGATTCATTTAATAAACTAATCCTAAAAGATATTCGTTTAGATTACTATAATTTATTTACATTAATTCTTCACAAATATATATATATATGAAATAGACAATTGATAGATTTATTTAAAATGACCCATCAAAATCGAATCGAACTAATAAACAATATTGATCCAAATTATCATCCCTAATTTTGCTATACTCATGGCTACTGTCAATATAATGGTGCAACTGATGCTTATCTCAAAAAATAGGGTAAACGTATCCAAAGAGGTGGTAGTAAATTTCCATATCATAATACGTTTACTGTCAATTTTTATTCGATGGTAAGGGGGTGAATTCCCTACGAAAAACAACCGTGTAACAAGTAAAATTTGTTTGGTAGTGAGGGAATTAGACCCGGCCAAGATTTTGATTTGGAATCGGAACCGAATCAGAAGGAATCAAAAGGTTTCAGTTTCTTTCGGTTTGAGAATCGGAACCAGTTCTTTTCTATTCGGTTAGGGTTCCACCCCAGCCGAACCAAAGGAACCGGACGGTAGGGGTGTTCACGGGTCGGGTTCTTTGAAATTTTGTGAGACCAGATCGGGTCGGGTCACAGGAAAGTCGGGTCGCGGGTCGGGTCACGCGAAGGTGGAACCCAATCAGGTTCGGGTCGGGTCGGGTCGTCGAGTCATTAAAAAAATAAAGTTTTTTTTAATGAATTAATTATTTTGAAATATAAATATTAGTTATTTTATATCCCAAAAATTATCATATATATATATATAAAGTTTTAATACAAAATAATAAATAAATGAAATACTAGTAAAAACTTTAAGAAAAATAATAAAAAAAATTTAAAAAAAAAATTATAGGGTCGGGTTTTAGTATCAAACTCGTTGCCCAACCCGAAAATTTCGGGTCGGGTTGGAATTTTACAAATATTTTTTTGAACCCGCGCAGGTCGGGTCACGTCTGGTCCGGTCGCGGATTGACCCAACCCATGAACACCCCTACCGGACGGTTCCAACTGGTGGAATTGGAACCTTACGATTCGTTTCAGTAGTATGGTTTCACCGGAACCGTCAGTAGTCGTTAGACTTGATTTGTGTTGCAAGGAGCCGTTGTTAATTTTTTAATAATTTTTGATTTTGTTAAATTTCTAAAATACCATTAATAAAACGGCTAGTTTTAGGGCAATTTAGGCATCACAAAATTAACCAAAAAATCTATAAATACCCTCATATTTCATTTTCTACACACCAATATTTTCTCCCATTCTCTCAATTCTCTTAAATATTCTCTGATTCTTTGATTGTCTTAATATCGCAATCCAAGAGAAGTCGGTACCAATATCACATGAAGAAGAGAAGTTAAGTCTCAATCTTCTGATATTTTCAAAATTCATTTTCATTTAGTTAATACTAAAAATGATGGTCCAAGAGCAATATGAAATTAATGTGGTATATCTTACAAATTTACTAGCGGTTATGACAATATGAATAAGCACTTGGATAGATATCATGCCGCTGAAATCGGACTTGATACAATACAAACTCAAATGGACGGGTACGCTTCATTTAGTAGAGGTACAAGTTTTTTAGATTTATTTAAATATTCTGATGTTAATAATAAAGAAGAATTTGCTAAATTTATTTACATGGACACACTTTTCTTTAAGTTTTGGTGAAAAAAATACTTGTACTAATTATTGTTGAAATGCTTTAAATTTTGTTGCCCGTAAAATGTTTAGAAACTCTATAAAACGATAAATTTTAAAATTACACAAAGATGGTAAAATTATTTCAAATGAATCATTTAAAGATGTTAAAGGCCGTGTTTCGATTTGTTCTGATATTTAGAATGACCATTGACAAACACACACATACATAGGTGTGACATATCATGAAATATGCAAAAATGACTAATTGCAACTTCAAATATTTTTCTTGTTGAATGTTTGAATTATAGGAACCACTTTCCTAGCTCAACGGAAACGTCTTAGGCACCCGAGGATCGGCCTTGAAAAATTTTTATGTCCTTTCATTTACTTGGTAGAATGTGACCAGCTCATTTACTGAAATTTTGCTTATATTTTTAACAAAATTTCAACCTCGGAATAATCCCCGAACAGTGGCTCAGATCTGGACTGTTTTGGACCCGAAATCGCTCCAAGCTTACTGCTGGAACAGCCCCTAATTTGCGTGAATTCCCACTGTATTTCAGGTCTGATTTTTCAATTAAACTAATTTTTAAATTAAAACCAGCCCCACAATAGTCTTAAAACTCCCCTTAATTTTCCCTAATATTTATGTACAATAAACAAAATAAATCGAGCTCCGTTACATAACACAAAGTGGCGACAGTGAGCAAAATCTGCTCATTACCGTGAGGTGATGTAGAAAATGAGAAGATGGTGATTTTCGGTTCGACACCAACTAGCCTTTTGTGCTATATCTCGCTACCAACATAATATAGTATGTGCTATACTCACAAACTAATCTCTAAACTCTTTAGAGATTAAATAATTGTCACACACATAACTTTTTGTTTTTCTTCAACCCTTGAGAGAAAACTTAGAATATCAAAATTTGGCTAGGGTTAGAATGAGATGGATTAGGTTAAAAAATAACATTTATCCTTTTATACTTAGGGTTTTATTTTACATAATAAAACAAAACAGCCTCTCCCATTCCATGGCAAGAATTCGGCCCGCCCTAATTTTTGAATAAAAATTTTATAACATCCAAATTTACTTAATGTCATTATCATGACAAATGAATGTTACAAAATAAAATAAGTTATTACCTTTTAAAAGGTGTAACTTCTTTTCCAACCAAAAAGGGTTTCCAAAACCCGTTTTTGGAAAATCAAAATTTCAAACTTTATTAAATTATATAATATAATTTAATAACCTATAATAAATAATTATCATATAATCATTTATTATAAAATCATATATTAAAATTAACATATAGTTTCAAGTGTGACAAAATAATATTATTAATCATATTAATAATATATATTATACATATATGAGTATATAATTGGACTATCCAATTATATTTAATCTGCTACAGTATATCGAGCTAGTATGAGGACAAAATAATATTATTAATCATATTAGTAACATGTTGTGAAGCTCTTCATATATGGCTTGCATCGAATCCATCACAAAGCCAGCTTATGTACTGGGTAAAGAATACATGATCAGATTTCGGCCTACCCTTTTATCTATCATAATATCATGTCGTTCCAAATATCGGATGGTCAGTCATGTTCAAAACAAGAATGCTAACCAATTTTTCATCCTTGAGCGTAGCATGGAACAATTCTTTAGACCTCCGATATATCTCAATTTCTTAATTTGCTTCGAACAACTCATTGGGTGTTCTCATAATACTCCAAGCATTTGGTACATCTATCTATTGTCTAAGCAAATCAGGAATAATTTTGACTGACATTGGATTGAGCGTAACTTACCTCGATCATTCTGACTCCTAGACAAGGCAGATGTTCATCTCATACTCTAAGTAGTTTGAGATTCCTTTCAGTTTATTGGAATCCAAAAGTTGTGCTAATGGATTTATGACAACCTTCTACAAGACAACAATTAAACACTAGAAGAACATTTTCATTTCAATATAAAAAACTAATACGATCATGGATTTTAAATCTATTAGTGCTCTCCCAATACTTTACGTAATTTCGTAATCTCCCTTAACGGAAAAATAGAAATGTGACTATCAAAATTTTATAGCGGGAAATGGATCTCATGAAATTTACTTCAGCCTCACAATAAGGACGGTTTTGGCCTTCATAAACTCATTAGGTAGACCTCAAAGGTCAATCACATCAGTATGACTCCTTAGTTTGGTCCTGAACTGTTTCTTATCCTCACAACAATGATGGTATTGGATTAAGATGTTTTTCAGGTGTATACTTATCAATGTGGACTAATGAGCTTTGTAAGTACACCCTCACAATAATAACGGTATTGAGTGACCACGTCAACTCATCACGCTACATCTAATATTTTACCGGAGCAACCCAAGTTTCGACCACTTATACTCTCACAATAATGATAGTATTGGGCATAAGTAATAAGAATTCATTTATCTCCGTATCGAAAAGATGAACCATCCAATAATGCTCCAACATTAATAATATAATAAATTAAAATAAAGTAATCACATAATCACGAGAGGTTTATGACAATCAAGTTAGTAACATTATTGGATTAAAATAAAAATTTTAATTTAAAACATGCAATACATATCTAATATGACTTATGCATAATTAAATTAAAATTATAGAGACATAGATTCAAATACATGTCAAACATACAACATGTGTTATGTGGTAAATACTTGCTCTGATATCATTCTGTTGGGACGAATGTGGGACTTCTAGGGTTGGATTGGTACCTGATGCAGTGGAGTGGGTCTAAACCATGGATATCAGACATGAGTGTATTTTTAAATTACTTTATGGAATACTATATTCTGTAACGAGTCCGTAGGAAAAAATCGAGGCCGAATCGGAGTCTAAAAACTACAGAACGGAGAAAATAAAGTTTCAGCACTCATGGACAACAGCTCTCACATGTCGCGACACGAAGGTTTAAGAGTCGCAATGCCCAATCTGTAAATGCCCGGCGTCGTAACGCTCTGAGAGATGAGGGTCGCAACGCCAGAGATCTAAGTCGAGATGCTACCTTGTGTAAAATATTGACGGAGAACAAATTTGCCTGGAATCCAATTCAAAACACTTCTGATTTTCTCCAAACACTTCAATACACCTATAAACCAATTTTAACATCAAAACCAACATCAACACATATTATATAACAAATATACATGTATTCTAAATACATATATGCATTTCTTTGAATCAAAACATAAACCAAAATAGAATACCACAATAAAGTGACTCATGAACAATTATAGGTCACTCAAAAGTGGTCAAGTGATTCTAGAATGGTAATCATAGCTCCAAGCTATCATCTAGAGTTTCAAACTCTAATTTAATGTTCCATGTCCAACATGAACATTTTGACTCAATCACAAACATATTGTGTTTATGCTTCCAACGCATCCATACAAATTCATTAGCCTAATTTTAACATCAAGTTATGTTATTATGTATCTCATACATAACATATCATTATATGCTTCATTAATGAAAACAACTCACTAATGAAAACATAGCTTTAGAGAAGATCAAACTTACCTAGTAAGCTTGATTCCAATATCCAATCTTCTTCTCCTTGTTGAAATATTGTAGAGAACTTCCAAAGTTAGCAAGCTTGACTCCAAGATCTAATCTTGATTCCAATACTAGCAAGCTTGATTTCAAGATCAAATCTTGATTTCTCCTTGTTGAAATGTTGTAGAGAACTTCCAAAGCTTCTCTAAACACTTCATTTACCTAGGCTAATATTTCTAAATCTTGCTTGTTTTAGCTTTCACAATTTTAATTAAAAACTTGCTCAAGCTTTCCTTTTATAGCAAAACTTATGTAATTTTTAATTAATAAAAGTCTTAATCAACTTTTAGATGAGATTAATCCAATTTATTCAAATATGTATAATTAGGTGTGACTAATCACCTTTGTCTACCACTTTGATTTAATCCAATTAAATCAAGATAAATTTTAACAAATGGATTAGTTCATTGTCTACCGCTTTGATTTAATCCAATTCAATCAAGACAAATACACCTATTATTACATATTTATAATTATCAAAATATCCTCCAATGATATAGATATTTAGGAAATTACAACAAAATCCTTGTGTGATTTTAGATTAATCTAATTGGGTCAAAGTAAATAATTAATGTTATACAATAACACTTAATTATTTTAGTTGATAATTATAATATCAAATATTATTTATCATCAAAATTTATCGGCTACCTAAGTACTCAACGAGTACATTTCATATTGTAGGACTCTCTAAGTACATAAACATTCGTCATATAAGCCTAACTTATATGTACGTAATTCAGCCACCTCCGAATTCACGAAGAACACGAATGACCTATATGAACTATACAAGTCGAGGTCATCATATATGTTTAATAATCCCTCCGTTGTAGGCTATCCTGTGCTTAGGAAACATAAATTACATCGTCAAGTTTCCATGACACACATCTCATGTCAATGTAGACACCGGTTTTTGCTGGTCCACAATCGAGAATTTGAGTGAAGAATGGCGTTAGCGATCCTGCAAGACAAATTAGAGTGAGCGAGGAGCTTCTACCCACCATTGTGGTGGTTTTCGTAGGCACTTCAATGCTCAAGTCAGTGGCGTAGACGAGAAAATATCTATGGAAGAGCAAGGTTTAAGGTTACCTTGACCTCCGTTGACAGTCGTGCGAGCGGTAGGTTGGTATTTTTGGGGTGATTGGCTTAGAGTGCTATGGGGAGAAAGCCTTGTAGAAAAAACCTCCCTCAGACTCTGAATTATGCCTCTTTTATAGGTGATTAAGGAGTGGGTCTCATTAATATATTAAATGATAAACTCTTGGGTGCCAAAATGGCTAGTCACGTAAATCATGAAGAGTACATTTTTTCAGTTGGGTAGTTGGTAAGTCGCGAGGTTGTTTGGTATGCCTCTTTTTATGTAAGGGCCTGATAAGGTAATTGGGTCATTGGCCCAAGTCTGGTTTGGGTACTACTTGGAGAGATTGGATTATATCTGATATAGGGCCTGAAGTGAAAAGTTGGAAATGCCCTTGGCCCAAATTTGGCTCGTACAGTTTGTCCCCTACTCTATAAGTCAATGAGTTCTTGGCTTGTAGAGTATTTGATGAGTACGTCGTCTGGGGTATGTATAAAGCACGTAAGCGTAGCTAGGCGTTGATGTTGCTAGGACCTGTTAAAGGTCATACCATGTTGATAGAGCTAAGTAAAAATCAAGAATGATGCTTAGTCGACAGATCTCGGTATTTATGTTGCTTGGATTTGTCAGAAGTAATAACATGTATAATGGAACTGAGTAAATATCAAGAATGAGCCTCAATCAACCAGTCTTCATTGTCGTCCGGATAAGATGAAGGCCAGGATAATCTCCAATCGACTGGTCCTGAAGAGGATCCAAGAGAAATCTTCAATGTCGTTTGGACCTGATGAAGGTCCAGGTCTTGAACTTGGCTCGACATGAGCCATGTGGAATGTTCCCGTCGACTGGACCAAATGAAGCCTAGGATAAACTTCAGTCTACTGGTCCTGAAGAGGATCTAGGGGGAGTCTTCTATGTCGTCTGGACCAGATGAAGGTCCAAGTCTTGAACTCGACTCGACATGAGCCATATGGAATGTTCCCGTTAATTGGACCAAATGAAGGCCATGATAAACTCCAGTCGACTGGTCCTGAAGAGGATCCAAGGGAAGTCCTCAATGTCGTCTGGACCATATGAAGGTCATGGTCTTGAACTTGACTCGACATGAGCCATGGGGAATGTTCGCATCGACTGGACCAAATGAAACCCAGGATAATCTCCAGCCGACTTGATGGATTCTTTTGTCGTGTCGGGCGAGCACGATTTTATTAAGATGTTGCCTGCGTATTTGAAACTATGAACAAGATTAATATCAAAATAAAATGTATATATACATTGTGTGAAGACCATGTTGTCTGAGCAATTAATGGCTTCTGAAATAACGTTGGCATGTCGTCTGAAATAAAGGATGAGCCTTTTATAAAGCCATATATTTTTTATGTCAACTTGAGAGGATTTCATATATGGAAGATGTTCCACTGTCGTTTGGGGTAGTTAGGTGTGGGCGGTTAAGAAGATCTTGATCTTTGCTGTAGACCATCTGAGTAATCGAATCGACTTCCTCTTAGATATCCCTAGTCGACGACTTAGAATGTGTCTTTTACTCATTGGGCCTTAAGTAGATTTCATTAGATGGGCCTTAGACTTCTGCTTTGTTATCACTGTAGCCATAGTATGAATTTTGAGGTGTCATTTTGGAGGGAAAACAAGGCGCCAAAAGGAAAGTGGGAATATAAGAAGGCCATGAAGGCTCATTTTATCCATTTACGAAAAATCTTCTCGTTTTTCAAGTTGGAAGAGCTCTCTCGCTTTCAAGGTATTCCTCATAACCTCCCTTGTGTTCTCTATTTCTTCAAATTGTAGATCCAAACTGTTCTTGGAAAAATAGGCTATTTGATTATTAGGTTTATCCAATATTTAGATAATTATGTTTTGAGGATTATAGTTGATTTGATCTCTGGGACAAATAGTTTTTTAGAACGTTTAGCTGTTTAATAGCCAAATCCAGTGTAGCAGATGTTGAGTGAGGATTCAATGGATAGTGGTGATACGATGACGTACATTAGATCCTCTAGTGAGTCGAATGGAGAAGAAATCTGTCTTGAGTGGTCGAACGAACGTTTTCGTGGTGCTGGGATTTTGACAATAGCTGAACCGCCACTAGGTATACCTAAGGACATAATACCTTTAAGGACATTACCTGCTGTTTTCGAGTGGTGATCCAAGTACAAGAGAGCCGACAAATATTTTGACTAGGAATCCAAGCAGTCGTGTGATCGAGCAGTTCGTGAGGGAGATGAAAATAAAATATAGGTTTCATCTGTCGATTGAGGTTAGATTAAAAACTTCGACTGAAAGGATTGATTACAAAATACCCGGGAGGATCGAATTCTATGAGCATCTATTCACTGATGGATTGAGGTTTCCCATACCCAGGTTAGTGTGGGAAGTATTGGATCATTTTGGATTAGCCCTTTCGCAATTGATGCCAAACAAGTGGAGAGTATTATTGTCAGTCGAGTGCATGGCATATGAGATGGGGATAAGGTTTGGGGTTAAAGACCTACTCTACACATATTACTTAAAGGAGCATGTGAAGGATAAGGGGAGGTATCATTTATTCTTTCTACAGAAGATGAACCATTTGATATTAGGCTTGACTACGAACGACAGAGGGGATTGGCAGAAATTGCTTATTATTATTTTAGGAATTGGAAAGAAAGATTAAATTGGAAATTAAGTAATTAGAGCAGCTTAAGTGAGTGTCAACATTAGGGTTTATTTTAATGAACAAAGGTTAGTGGCTGTGCATGTATTATATATGAGAGAGGGCTGCTACGTAAGTGAGAAAAGGCTGCATGCGCAGCACAAAACTCCAGGAAGCTGCGTGAAGAAATTAAAAAGGGCGGCTGACTGCTTTTGTCAAGGAGTGTGCGCATATTTAAAAAAAAAAAAAAAAAAAAAAAAAAAGGTTGCTTTGCTGGATATAAAAAAAACAAAGTAAAAAGAAGGCACGTTGACCAAGGAAAGAAAGTTCACGTAAAAAAAGGAAGTGTGGACAAGAGTTGGCTTTGACTAGGACTTTGAATTGGAAAGAGATAAGACCTAATTACATGAGGGTTTCAACCTTTGTTTATTATAAAAAGACAAGTGAGCTGCCGAAAACCGGGGAGGCTGCTGCGTGGAAAAACAGAAGGCTGCGTGAATTGATTTATTTATTTTTGGAGCAGCTGCCGAGAGGCAGAGAAAGCAGAGAAGCAGTAGCCGAGAGTCAGGGAGAGAAGAAATCAAAGCGAAAGGCCGGGATGTGGGGTAGTGATAATTCAGAACGATATGTCTCTCCAATCACAGGCTATATTTATTTCTTTTATGGGGAACTAATTCCCTGGATAAAGGTAGAGATGAACTTTTGTGTTTGATTTCTATTATTTATGTTTTTGATTTCCTAAGTACCTTTTATCGTTTAATAAAATTGATGTTATTGTTCTTTATTATCTTTCGATTATTTTGCCCATAAATTATGTTTTGTTAAATCCCATATAGATCCAGTCATGCTTCTTCTATGTGTGGTTTGCGAATTTAATTGTGACTGGTAAAAGTCGTTTTATGTGTTGGTCTTCTGATGCAGTATTGCTTAAGGGTATATTGTCGACGTTAGATAGCTCGTAACGATGACTTTTGTGTGCTGTTAACATAGAGAAAATAATCATTAATTACCTTAGAATTTGAATATGCATAGAATTGAATATTTTCCGATTGTTGGTTTGAGATGTGAAACCCTCAATTGTGTAATAAAATGAATCAATAACTAAATATAGGAGTTCGATGTAAGATGGATTCCTGATGCTTTGTCATATCTCTCTGCTGTTATCTTTTATTATCTTTTCATTATTTTATTTATCTTTAATTTAATTACCAATTTTTATCATTTTATTTATTAAGTTACCGTTAACGTTTTTGTTTGAGTAAACTAGTTCCTGTAACCATCTCTCTGAGGAATCGACACCCCAGATATACTGCGATAACCGCAAGTTATTTTTGGGCGCGCCAAATTTTGATTACGCCCAAAAATAACTTGCGGTTATCGCAGTATAGCTGGGGTGTCGATTCCTCATAGAGATGGTTACATGAACTAATTTACTCAAACAAAAACGTTAACGGTAACTTAATAAATAAAACGATAAAAATTGGTAATTAAATTAAAGATAAATAAAATAATGAAAATATAATAAAAGATAATAGCAGAGAGATATGACAAAGCATCAGGAGTCCATCTTGCATCGAACTCCTATATTTAGTTATTGATTCCTTTTATTACACAATTGAGGGTTTCACATCCCAAACCAACAATCGGAAAATATTCAATTCTACGCATATTCAAATTCTAAGGTAATTAATGATTATTTTCTCTATATTAACAGCACACAAAAGTCATCGTTACGAGCTATCTAACGTCGACAATATACCCTCAGGCAATACTGCAGCAGAAGACCAACACATAAAATGACTTTTACTAGTCATAATTAAATTCACAAACCACACATAGAAGAAGCATGACTGGATCTATATGGGATTTAACAAAACATAATTTATAGGCTAAATAATCGAAAGATAATAAAGAACAATAACATCAATTTTATTAAACGATAAAAGGTACTTAGGAAATCAAAAACATAAATAATAGAAATCAAACACAAAAGTTCATCCCTACCATTATCCAGGGAATTAGTTCCCCATAAAAGAAATAAAAATAGCCTGGGATTGGAGAGACATATCATTCTGAATTATCACGACTCCACGTCCCGGCCTTTCGCTCTGATTTCTTCTCTCGCTGAATAAGCATTGGACTCCAAAAAGTGAATAGGGGAGCAAAAGGAGATTGAAGAAGCTGAATAGGTTATTCCAGCTGCTGCACAATCTGTCGACTCTGAAGAAAAGGTTACAGCATAGAAAGAGTTGATAGAGTCAGAGGAGGTTCCTAAAAAAGTTGAAGAGAAGATCACCGAGGTTGGTGAGGGGTTTGGTTTTAAAGAGAGTCAGATTTTAGAGTATGAGGTCGCTTTTGCCTTTGATATACAATAAGTTCATGCTGTTATCGTTTCCCCTATCGAGGTTCCGGAACATAAAGCTATTGAAGGCTGACGTTCTACTCAGCTTTTAACTTATAATTTTAATGGCCGATGACGCCAAGTTATAAAATATTAACAATCCATTTTTGATAAATAAGAACCTTCTTTTGCAAATCTTATTTTCGTTGTCTGAACCTTTGTTTGTAGAAATGCCACATAGATACTTAATTTAAAATGGGAATGTCTTCGCACCAAGTTGTGAAACAGTTGGAAAATTCTTAAACAAATCCAAAGTGAAGTTGTCGCATGAAGGTAAACTCTAACAAATTCAAAGTGAATAAAGGCAACTAAGTAAATCATAAAAGCTACAAGGTAGACTTGTCCATCCCCCAATCATAAAACAATCACTAGTCGAATGGTTGATTTATGACTCATAGCCAATGGGTCTATCTGTAGAATCGCTTGAGATGTATGGCGTTCCAGCTGTTCTGAATTGGTCTGCCAGCTTCTGTTTTCAATTTTTAGACCCCCTGACCAACGACCTTGGTAATGATGTATGAGCCTTCCCATGTAGGTCCGAGTTCCCTTCGCCGACCTTTTTGGTGTTATGAAAAACCCTACGTAGAACTTATTTGCCTTCTTTGAACGTTCGGCATCGAATATATTTGTTGAAGTATTTGCCATCCTCTGGTGGTAGGCAGCTAGTCGTATGGAAGCATTTTCTCTTAACTCGTCAATGGTATCAAGGATTTGGTTCAGGGGCTGTTGATTGGAATATTCTTCGAGCCACTGGTAACTAATGGACGGTATGCTTCCTTCAGTCGGGATAAGTGCTTTGATCGGCATGATCACACACGTATAACGCAATCTCAAGTATCATTTAAGTAGTATAAAATATATCGATCCCACGAGAACTTAATACCTAAGCTATTAATTTATGAAGCCAAATGTTTACGAGTATCTAATAGATTGGTTGTTTGATTGGATGCTGACTTTAAACTAAAACAAGTAAATAAAGTAGTGTGAAAGTGAATTAAAGGTAAAATCAATATTATTAAACTATCTAGGGTTGTGAATCCTTCAAATATCTTTTAAAGATGAAGTGGTTATCTCATGTTTGTGCAATATATTGGTTTACTAACCTGGAACACGAAATTATGCAAAAGCCTCTGTCGATGGTCAGATGCAAATACCCAGTGTAACCCAATTAATCATATGTCTATGTTAACCAAGTTACCTAAATTCATTAAGATTAAGTTCCAATTGTGGCTACCCCCGCCCGACAGGTATATGTCTATCCTGGAAGGAAATTTATTAAGGGTTATCTATCCTTAAGGAAGATCGTGGGCTATTAAGTCTAAGGCTGAAACCTAAAATTCTTTTGTCAAGTTTATTTTAAGTTTACCATATCAATCTTATTAATGACCAGTTAACAAGAAGCATTAAGCTTAAGACTTAATAAATAAACCTTTATATTACCCAAGACATGAAATAACCCCTTATAAACCGGTGACATTGGAATTATCACACCTCTAGATAATATGATTAGTTACAAAACATACTTAGGATTATTAAACACTTAAATAAACAAAACATCATAAAAAATAACTTGGAGATAAATAAAAGTAAAATTACAATAATGAAAGAAAATGCTGGGGGTTAGAGGATCCACTTTTAATATTTCAAAATTAGAAATCTCCCTTATTGTCAATGTTTACCGATTAATTAATTATATTTAACCAGACCATAAAGACAAAAATTTCAATTGTCTTAATTAAATCCAATCGACCATATAGGCGGTAACAAGGTTATTACCTAAACCGACCATATAGGCAGAAACTACGTCTGGAATGTAAAACCGACCATATAGGCGGTAAATAAGGTTGTCACGTAAACTGGCCATATAGGCGGTAACTAATTAATCCAAATTTTAATTAAAATAAGGGAGATTACTCTAATTTATTATATTAAAAGTCTCACATTTGAGATTACCTACTCATGCTGTAAATGAAAACACACAAAATTTTATTAATTAAATAAAAAGAAAATACAAGAAAACTTAAATAAATATATTAGACACTTTCCTTTAGGTTTTCATGGAGAAATTCCTCCAAAGAAAGCATGAAAAATTTACAAAGTTTAGCTTGGTATTTATAGGCAAATCAAAAGGCTTCCACCAATTTCTCCACCAATTGCTCCACTAAACATGGCACCAAACATGATACCAAATCCTCCACTAAACATGCAAGCATGTTTGATGGAAGTTTTATAATTTTCATTTTTTATTTTATTATTATTTTTTTTTTATTTTGAAAATGACTTTAATAATTACACATAACACACTTCCGGATATTTTATCAATTTCGGTCATGGAAACTTCAGAATTCGAAATAATTATAAACTTCATAGTTGTAGATATTTGAGTCTTATTTAATCTGGAACTTGAATCACCTAAATCCGATATCGGAGTAAAAAGTTATGGCCAAAATACGACAATTGCGCAAAATTGGAATTTTCGAATTTGTACTTCGTTATAACGCCATTTCAAGTTTCCAGTCTCCAAAATCAAAATGTCAAGTCCAGTTTTTACCCTTATTTGTTCCACATTTCATTCTGATTGATTCCATTAAGTTTTGATTTTATTTTATCTGCAAAATAAACTAAAACACATCAAAACATTCATAAAACCCAAGAAACTATACAAAATATTAGGTCAAAAGAGTGGGAAATAGTGATATATTTACCACTCATCACACCCCACAAACCTAACATTTTACTAGTCCTCGAGCAAAATAATAAAATAAAATAATATAAACATCTTTAAAATAAAATTAAACTTAGCCACTTTTGTAGGGATCACGGTTGCATTTAGCATATGCAACAAGCCTTTAAACCCTTAGGTGTCCCTAGTGGACGAGTTGTAGTCTCGTGAGGGATTACAGTGACGATACCCACAAACATCAAACTATTGCACACAAAAGCAAAAAAGACAAAAGAAAAGAGAATAAACAAGTTAGTGACTAAACAAATGAAACTTCTTATCCAAGTTAATAGTTGTTTTCTTTCATTCTAAATTACTAAATAAGTGAACTCTCTGATTATGTTTACCATTCTCCATATACACAACCAACAAAGTATTAATCAAATCATTGTGCCCACAATATTCATAAGTGTAGTTGAAAGAGAGTAATATTTTTCTCCTAAAGTTATATCAGAATTCACACATTTTTTAGCAATGAATTTTTTTTTAATAGTGGATTTTTTTTTATATATACAATATCTTCCATCCATGTAGCGAGCTTTGGGCCAGTGACTCCCAAACCAGTTGGCTTTAGGGCACTAGGTGTTAAGACACCCTTACAGACTTAATTACTCGAATTTCAGATAAATATATATGTTTTATAACATCTTCAATCCATGTAGTGAGCTTTAGGCCAGTGACTCCCAAACCAGTTGGTTTTAGGGCACTAGGTGTTAAAACATCCATACGGACTTAATTACTCGGATCTCAGACGTTTTTTTTATTCCATCACTTTTTAGATGCTTCTTCCAATTAAACTAGAGCACTGAATATTACAAACTTTTCAATTACAACTCATGTCCATATGTTACCATGCATGTTGATAATATCTGTCAACTGAGCATATGAATATCCATTTTAGTAAGTTTTATGGTGAATTCACAAATTAAATAATTCAAAAGGAAATAAACAAAAATTAACTTGTTACGAAATAAGTTGAGATACGTCTCAGGAGTGGAAATTCCTTACACAGCTATCTCACACCAATTTTACCTGATTAGTCAAGTTTAAAAAACATAAAATATTTTTTAATTTTTTTTCATTTTTTTAATTTTTTTTTTTTGAAAATTTTGAAAGTTTTTGACTAAAAATCAAATAAAAACAACACAACAATAAAATATTTACAAGATACTAGTTAACTATTCCCCTCCCCCTAAACCTAATTGAGACATTGTCCCCAATATCTAAAAAGTAGAAGAAAAGTTTAGAAAACGGTACCTGGTTAGTTGAAATTCTACATCTAAAAATAAAATTAAAGGTTAATATCCAGGTTTATCTGATGCTTCTTACTGCGATCATTATCAGACCAATTAATTTTGGAAAGGATAGGGTCAATTTGTGGTTCAAAGGTTAAAAGTTGGTCAATTAAATCATTGGATGTTCTGGCAGTGAAGAGGATATCTTTTACAGGCTTCGACACGAATCCATTTCTCCGGGCATCATCAAGAAACACACAAAGAAAATCATAAAATTCATGAGCATTAAACAGTCCAATCGGTTTCTGATGTATGTTCAAGTTCGCCCAAGATAGTAATGTAAAACTTTCCTTTATCGTACCCAAGCCACCTGACAAAGCAATAAAAGCATCAACACGATTAATCATTTCCACCAGTCGTTCAGACATACCTGGCACGATTAGTTCCTCTCTATTTGACAGTCCTATAAAATTTTCCTCCGCCAAAGGTTTTGGGATGATTCCTAAGACTTCACTGCCTCCTTCCTGTACAGCCCTTTAAACGATCCCCATTAGTCCAAGATTTCCACCGCCATATACTAAGTGCATATTCATTTCAGCTATGACTCGACCCAATTCATGTGCTGCTTCAATGAAATCTGGCTTAGAACCAACAATAGTACCGCAAAACACATAGTTATTTACAACTCGTCTTCTTGAAGTGGCTTCCATTTTTATTTTTATGTATTTCTTTCTCAAACCTGGATGCCTTCAAGAGTGTAACGATGAGTTGAATTTATAACACCTGAAAAAGGGTGAGTAATAATAGCACTAGTACCTGTCAAATGATGATTATTAGCTAAACAGTAAAATATATCGTGAAAGTTAAAAAGTCTGGATCCTTTCGAAGAAAATAAAGGAAAATAACAAAAAAATCATAATTATTAGTTAAAGACAAAGAGATAATAATATTTACAAGAAATAACGGCTTGAATGACGTATATGCGTCAGAGACAAGCTTCCCATCCAATTTTCTTATAAATTGGCAAACATGATCTTTTAGAGTTAGATTTCCGAGACTTAATTGTTGTTGTTCTTTTCAAAATTGTGCATATAACATGTGAATTGCGTGATGCATATATCCACTGGGATGCGTCTCAAGAGTCAATGATATGTCATCCAAAGACTCCTTACTCGGCCATCCCTAATGAGTTTAATTTTATCTTCGCAATTATCAGACATCATTCCTAAAGAACGACAATGAGTATTACATGTCATGCGTGTACATTTATAGCAAACACATACTTTTTTAGCTCTTCTCTTTTTAGAAAAAGTGTTTCTTCCTAAACAAGACAGATATGAAATAAAAGAATCAGAAGACTCACCTACCAATCGGACCCGTGCTTCAATAATCCAACGAATGTCATTAGAAATACCTTTGATCATCAGAATTTCTCATTCGTTCCAAGCGAGCCTTGTAGACTTTCATCAGAGAGTTTTGAGGGAGAGAAGGAAATTGCTTGTGTAGATTTGCGAGAACGTTTTCCATCATGAATGTGGATTTACCTACAAAATTAAACACACAAAAATAAAACACACCAGATCACAATATATATACAAATTACATGGGTTGCCTCCCTGCTAGCGCTAAGTTTAACGTCGTCAGCTAGACATGACTGCCCGAATGTAGGCTGGATCTGAAAGTGTGACACTTTCTTTTCGTTGCTCAAATGATTCTCCCCAGTAGTGCTTGACACGCTGGCTGCTAACTTTGAATGTATCATTGGTGTTGGATCAAGTAACTCAACAGCTCCATATGGTAAAACCTGAGTAAGCACAAATGGACCTGACCACCTTGATTTCAGTTTTCCAGGGAAAAGTTTCAACCTTGAATTGTATAACAACACCTGTTGCCTTGGTTCCAATTTTCTGCGCACTATTTTTTTATCATGCCATTTCTTGGTATTTTCTTTGTATAATCTGGCATTCTCATAAGCCTGTAGGCAAAATTTCTCTAATTCGTTAAGTTGGTGGAGCCGTTTTTCTCCTGCTGTTTGTGGATCAATATTTAACTTCTTTAGTGCCTAGTATGCTTTGTGTTCAAGCTCCACTGGAAGATGGCACGCTTTCCCAAACACCATTCGATATGGGAATATACCAATGGGTGTATTGTAAGCTGTCTGGTAGGCCCATATTGAGTCATCCAGTTTTGTAAACCAGTCTCTCCTTGTTGATCCAACGGTTCTCTCCATGATTCTTTTGATCTCCCTGTTTGAAACTTCAACCTGTCCATTTGAATGTGAATGGTAGGCAGTGGCAACTTTATGAGTAACTCCGTATTTGGATAGGAGTGCATCAAAGTATCTGTTGCAGAAATGTGTGCCACCATCACTGATAATTACTCGAGGTGTTCCGAAGCGAGTGAAAATATTCTTTTTAAGGAATTTTATCACCACTTTTGAATCATTTGATGGTAGTGCTATTGCTTCAACCCATTTGGAGACGTAGTCTACTACAACTAGTATGTACAAGTTTCCAAATGATGGAACAAAGGGTCCCATAAAATGAATCCCCCATACATCAAATATCTCCACTTCCTGAATGTTTTGCAGAGGTCCTTCATTTCTCCTCGAAATATTTCCTGTTCTCTGGAACCTGTCACATTGAAGAGTAAATAAGTAAGCATCTTTAAACAGAGTGGGCCAGAATAAACCTGATTGTAGGACTTTGGCTGCAGTTTTATTTCTGCTGAAGTGTCCGCCATATGATGATGAATGAAAATATTGCAAGACACTATTGACCTTCTCCTGTGGAACACAACGTCTCAGTAATTGATCAGCACAGCGTTTGAACAAGTACGACTCATCCCAGACATAATGTTTGACTTCCTTGAAGAATTTCTTCCGTTGCTGATGTGTCCATTCCAACAACCATTTTCCCGATACTATATAATTTACATAGTCAGCATACCAAGGGACATCCTGCTGTTTCATGGCAAACAATTATTCATCGAGAAAAGTTTCTTTGATTGTCAGTTCGTTGCCAGCTGTTTCTTCATTCTCGAGCCTCGATAAATGATCTGCCATTTGGTTTTCTGTCCCTTTCCTGTCTCGGATCTCCACATGAAATTCTAGCAGTAGAAGCACCCAACGGATCAATCTGGGTTTGGCATCTTTCTTTGTGATCAAGTATTTGATTTCTGAATGATCTGTGTAGACCACCACTTTGGGACCCAGCATATATGAGCAGAATTTATCAAAATTGAACACAACTGCGAGCAACTCCTTTTCAATGGTTGTGTAGTTGATTTGAGCTTCATTCAGAGTTCTGCTGGAGTAGTAAATGGTATGGAAAATTTTTGCTTTTCGTTGTCCCAAAACTACACCTACAGCAAAATCACTAGCATCGCACATCACCTCAAATTGAAGGGTCCAGTCCAGTGCTACTATGATGGGGGTAGTGACCGGCTTCTGTTTCAAGATTTCAAAAGCTTCATGGAATTCTTTGGTGAACTTGAAAGGCATGTCTTTCTCCAGAAGATTGCACAGAGGTTTCGCAATCTTGGAGAAGTCTTTGATAAATCTCATGTATAAGTTTGCATGTCCGAGAAAACTTTGAATCCCTTTAACTGATGTTGGTGGAGGTAGTTTTTCAATTATTTCAATCTTTACTTTGTCTACCTCGATTCCCTTTTGTGAGATCCGATGTCCCATCACAATGTCTTCCTGCACCATGAAGTGGCATTTCTCCCAATTAAGTACCAGGTTGATATCTTTGAACATTTGTAACACCTTTTTCCAGATTTTTCAAGTAGTGATCAAAAGAGTCTCCAAACACAGAGAAATCATCCATGAAGACCTCCATACTTTGTTCCAGCATGTCTGAGAAGATGGCCATCTTGCAACGTTGAAATATGGCATGAGCATTACATAGTCCAAATGGCATTCTGTGGAAAGCAAAAGTACCATACATGCATGTAAAAGTAGTTTTCTCCTAATCTTCTGGGGCGATGGCAATCTGATTGTACCCCGAGTATCCATCCATAAAATAATAGAACTCATATCCCGCTAATCTGTCTAGTATCTGGTCAATGAATGGCAGCGGAAAATGATCTTTCCTTGTTGCTTTGTTCAGCTTCTTGTAGTCCATGCATACTCTTCATCCAGTCACTGTTTTTGTTGGAATCATCTCGTTCTTTTCATTTGTGACTACAGTAATTCCTCCTTTATTTGGCACACATTGCATATGACTCACACATGTGCTGTCAAAGATAGGGTAAATGATGCCAGCATCCAACAATTTGATAATTTCTTTCTTCACGACCTCATTCATGATTGGATTTAGTCTCCGTTGATGCTCTACTGTGGCTTTGTACTCATCGTTCATCAGAATCTTGTGCATGTAAAATGATGGACTAATGCCTTAAATGTCTGTTATAGTCCAGCCAATGGCTTTCTTGTGTTTTCGTAACACTCTCAGCAACTTTTCTTCCTGCTCTAATGTTAGCGACGAAGAAATAATCACTAGTAAATCAGAAGAGTTTCCTAAGAATGTATACCTGAGATGGCTCGGAAGTAGCTTCAAGTCTAGCTGTGGTGGTTCTTCAATCGAGGGCTTGATTCGCTTCTTTTTCAGTAATTCCAAACTTTTCACCTGTGATGTCGATTTGAAGCGAAAAGGTCTGTCAAGATAGTTGATACATTCCAGAATTTCATCATCTAGCTCGCTGTCAGTCATGTTGGTGATGCAAGCTTCAAGTTTATCCGTGGAAAGTTGCATTGCATCAGTATCCTGGATGATACTATCTACAAAATCAATTCTAAAACATTCCTCTTCCTTTTCATCACTCGGGAATTTCATGGCTTTGAAAACATTGAATGTAACTTCTTGGTCCTGCACTTTCATTGTTAGTTCTCCTTTTTGTACATCAATAACAGTTTGACCTGTAGCCAAGAACGGTCTCCCGAGGATGATATGTACATCTTTGTCTTCTTCCATGTCAAGGATAATGAAATCTGCTGGAAGAATGAGTTTGTCGACTTTGACCAGCACATCTTCAACTACACCTCTCAAAAATACGAGCGTTCTATCAGCAAGTTGCAGAGAGACTGAGGTGGGCATTGCTTATCCAATCTGCAGTTTCCTGTAGATCGAAAAAGGCATCAAATTAACACTAGCACCTAAATCACACAAAGCTTTACCGATGTAATGTTCTTTTATGGTACATCAGACGGTGAAACTGCCAGGATCTTTTAACTTTGGGGGAAGTTTCCTCTGAATGATGGTGATGCATTCTTCTTTCAGTGCTACTGTCTCATGATCTCCCAATCTCCACTTTCGTGACCTGGGCATTTGTTCCAATGCTTCTGCAAATGGAATGTTGATATGCAGCTTTTTGAAGACCTCCAAGAATCGAGCAAATTGCTTGTCCAGATTATTTTTCTGGAGACGCTGTGGAAAAGGTGGAGGTGGAGTGAATCTTTCTCGAACTTTTTCCTTTGTTTTTTTTCCTCCATCTGTGACTCTGTTTCGTTGCTTTATTTTGGAACTTCCACAGTGGATACCTTGACTCCAACATCTTTGTTGATTTCAGTACCGCTTTTCAAAGTAATGACTTGACAATGCTCCTTCCCTCTGTTCCTTGGATTTGGTTCTGTGTTGATAGGAAGGTTACCTGGCGGTCTGTAACTCTGAGCATTGGCCAGTTGTCCAATTTGATTTTTCAGTGCCTTTATAGAAGCTGATTGGCTTTGAAACATAGCATCATATTTTTTAACTGAGCTAGCACTTCTGCTATTCCTGCTCTTGTCCATTGTTCTGCTGTTGGAATTCGGGTGGTGGATTGTTCCTTTGCCCTGAATTATTGCTCCATACGAAATTGGGGTGATTCCTCCAAACTGGGTTGTAGGTGTTGGAATATGGATTGTTTCCCTGTCTGTTGAAATTGTTGACATAATTCACCGTCTCATCGTGTTGGTTGAATTATTCTGACTCTGGTACTCCTCCATATGGTGAACTTGTGGATCCAATATTGCCTTGCATGCTAAGAGTTTCCATGAATTTGCATGTCTGATCCAGCTTGGCATTCACTGCTGTGTTGGCTCCAACTTCATAAATTTCTGTGATTTGTTGGATCATGCTCCTTTCTGTTGGCCACAAAGAATTGTTGTTGGCCATTTCTTCAATTAGGTCTCAGGCCTGATCTTCTCATTTTGCCATTAAAGCTCCTCCAGCAGTAGCATCAATTGTGGTTCTCATTAATCGAGAAAGTCCATTGTAGAATGTTTGGACTTGTAGCCACTTTGCTATCTCATGGTGAGGACATTTCTGGAGTAACTCCTTGTATCTTTCCAAAGCTTCGTAGAGAGATTCCGAGTCATGTTGCACAAGGGATGTGATGTCATTCATCAGCTTGCAGTTCTGGCTGGTGGAAAGTACTTTGCAAGGAATTTGGTGGCTAGAGTGTTCCAAGTTGTAATGAAACCTGCTGGTAGTGAATATAGTCAAGCCTTAGCTCTGTCTTTCAAGGAATATGGGAAAACACGCAGTCTCATTGCTTCTTCAGCTGCTCGGTTGTAATTGAAAGTGCCGCAAACTTCCAGGAAGTTACTGATGTGGGCATTAGGGTTTTCAGTTGCATTCCCCTCAAACTGAACTGACTGTTGTATCATCTGAATGCATGTTTTGATGTCCCACGCATTTTCTGGTAAGGGAGGAAGTACAATACAAGAAATAAAGCCGTCAACCACCAGAATAGTTCTGTCTCGAATGGGAATTGGTGGTGCAACTTCCAAAGGTTCAAGTTCCATGTTGATGATTGCTTCGTGGCCTTCTCGTCTTTCCCTTCTCAACTGTCTGATAGTTCTTTCAATTTATGGGTCAAGCGGATGGATTTCAAAGCTTCTGGTTCGTATCATGTAGTGTTTGAGAACATGAAACACAAGAAAATAGAAATAATAAATAAAAAAAATTAGACACAAGTAAAGGTATCTAACCCCAAAATTAATAGTAAAAGATAAATAAGTCCCGACAACGGCGCCAAAAACTTGATCGGCGTGATCACACACGTATAATGCAAGCGCACGTATCGTTCAAGTAGTATAAAAAGTATCGATCCCACGAGGACTTAATACCTAAGCTATTAATTTATGAAGCCAAATATTTACGAGTATCTAATAGATTGGTTGTTTGATTGGATGGTGACTTTAACTAAAACAAGTAAATAAAATAGTGTGAAAGTGAATTAAAGGTAAAATCAATATTATTAAACTATCTAGGGTTGTGAATCCTCCCAATATCTTTTAAAGATGAAGTGGTTATCTCATGTTTATGCAATATATTGGTTTACTAACCTGGAACACGAAATTATGCAAAAGCCTATGTCGATGGTCAGATGCAAATACCCAGTGTAACCCATCGAATGACCAAGTACCCAAGGAATTTTCCCTAAGTGACACCGAAGGTGCACTTCGTATGGTTTAGCTTCATGTCGTACTTCCTCATTATGTCGAACGCATGCCTCAAATGCTCCGGATGTTGTTCAGTCTCTAGCGATTTTACCAACATATCATCTATGTAAACCTCCATTGTTTTCCCAATGTGTTGGGAGAACATCTTGTTGACTAGTCACTGGTAAGTGGCTTCTGCATTCTTGAGTCCGAATGGCATCACCTTGTAGCAGTAGAAACCTCTATTGGTGACAAAAGTTGTCTTCTCCTGGTCGTTTGGGTGCATACAGATTTGATTATAGCCCGGATAAGCATCCATGAAACTCAATAACTTGTGCCCCGCTGTAGCATCGACCATTGAATCTATATGAGGCAGTCAGAATGAATCTTTTGGACATGCTTTGTTCAAATATGTGAAGTCAATGAAAACTCACCACTGCTCATTCTTCTTTCGAACTACCACAACGTTCGTAAGCCACTCCGGATACTGAACTTCTCTTATGGTTCCATTTTCTAGAAGCTTCGGAACTTCATCACCGATGACTCGATTCCTTTCAAGAGCGAACTTTCTTATCTTCTGTCTTACCGGGGGATAGTCTGGATCCACACGTAGCTCGTGGGTTATCATCTCGGGGTCTATCCCGGTCATATCTTCATGCGACCATGCAAAGCAGTCATGTCACTCCTTGAGGAAGTTAATTAAATTTGAGCATAGTTTGGGCTCAAGGTATGCCCCAATGTGAGCTTTGTGGTCTGTAAACTGGGGGTGAATCTAGACCTCGTCGAGTTCCTCAATGTTGGGTTGCTTTTGCTTGGACTCACGAGATCCTTCCTGTAATTGCTATGCTGACTGAGGTTTTGCTTTCAGAGTCGTTTGATAGCATCTTCTCGAGACAAGTTAGTCCCATTTGATCTTTTGGACGCCCCACCTGGTGGGGAACTTCAACATTTGATAGTAGGTGGAAGAAACTACCCTCATGACGCAGTCGGCTGATGGAGATCTGGAATGGAAATTCTTTCATTGTTGAAGAGCGCTATGTAGCCTTGTAGAGACACTACATTCCTCTGTTGAATTACATTGAAAGCTGGCGAAGTGCTCAACAAATTTATTTACCAATTCTTGATACGACCCAATGGTTCGGTAGGGAAGATTGATGAACCAAGTGAGTGCAGGGCCCGCTAATATCTCTCTGAATCCTTTACACATCCTGGCTTCCCACTGGTGCGAGACTAGACCTATAGACATCATCTTGTACTTGTAGTGGATCACATGGTCGTCTGGGTCTGCAGATCCGTCGTATAGCTTCATTTCTGGAGGGCTGAACTTCCTTAGGAGCTCAATGGAAGTAATTAATTCCAGGAAGAGTGTATCAAAAATTGTGCCGGCTCTGTTTTTTTTTTTTAACTAGTAGCCTGCCTCCTAGTAGGCTGGATAAAATCACTTCTTTGAATTCTTTCATTTCTTTCCGCATCGACGAGGTAACATGTTGTGCTCTGTCGGTTGGAGAGGTCTAGTGAACTTGTGGAAGGTCGTCTGATGACAGATTATCATTGGCCACAACGTTGAATGCTCCCATGGAATTGGTTGGGATTGCGAGATTGCTGGTTGGGATTGTAGGATTGCTAGGGTGATCCGGAGTTTCACGCCATTGGGAGGTTGAAGAGATTTGCTCCAACTGCTTCTGGAGGTTCTTATTGGAGCTTCGCATGGCTAAGTTTTTTTCCTCTAATACTCGTAACTGTTCTTGGAGAATGGCCAACTGAGCGGCCACAAGGTCTGGTGTTTGCTCGTTGCTTGAAGCCATTAATAGCTATGTTTGTAAGGATCGTACACTGAGAGATCTTCGCTTGCTATAAATCTTTAAGGCCCCACGGTTGGCGTCAAATTGTAGACACCGATTTTCGCCTCTGGTCCACAATCAAGAATTTGAGTGAATGAGGGCGCTAGCGATCCTGCAAGACAAAGTAGAGTGAGCAGAAAGCTTCTACCCATCGGTGTGGTGGATGCCGTAGGCACTCCAATGCTGAAGTCAGTAGCGTAGACGAGCAAATATCTATAGAAGAGGAAGGTTTAAGGTTACCTTAACCTCGTTGACAGCCGTGAAGGCGGTGGGTTGATATTTTAGGGGTGATTGGCTTAGAGTGCTTTGGAGAGAAAGCATTGGGGAAAAAAACCTCCCTCATACTCTGAATTATGCCTCTTTTATAGGTGATCAGGAAGTGGGTCTCATTAATATTAAATAATAAACTCTTGGGTGCCAAAACGGCTAGTCACGTAAATCATGAATAATACATTTTTCGGTTGGGTAGCTGGTAAGTCACGTGGTTGTTTGGTAGGCCTCTCTTTGTGTAAGGGCCTGATAAGGTAATTGGGTCATTGGCCCAAGTCTGGTTTGGGTACTGTTTGGAGGGATTGGGATATATCTAAATAGGGCCTGAAGTGAAAAGTCGGAAATATCCTTGGCCCAAATTTGGCATGTATAGTCGACATGTCCATGATTCTTTTCAACTAATCAAAACACCAATTTTGATATATGTGACCACCATAGGTGATCTGCTTTGTCCAAAGTCCTAATAATCGTGACTTACACACATGGATATCTAAATCCTTTATGTTACACATACGGGCCGACAGATCTTATCTTGATACGCACTTGATTAATGAGTGCATCGGTCCACACCCAACGAATATCTAGCGGTCAGATCATGAAAGGTCTCTGACATAAATGGCATCAAAGTGTGAATGATCATATACAAAATCAATGTTATCTTATAGTCAAAGGATCACATATGCTACTCGACTCGAAGAAATTCCTATTTACGGTGGTGTGTACTTCCAACTATTAAGAATAACCTGTAAGTCATTCAATATTCGCTCCAATGAATACCCACATGTTTATACGAGCTTCCCTTACTCATGGTACATCGGGTTAAAATATTGGAACTCTAATTTCAATATACAACATGTGCTAGTCTTATAGGTTATAGGAATTCGACTGTATTCCAAAATCAACGACTATGAATATTTACTTTAAGAATAGTTTATAATAGTAATACTATCACAATATCGGATCACCCAGTGTCCAATATTACTACATGAGTATTCTAAGGTCGATGTCATTCTCAGCATATTTATATATCAATCTAATATGCATTATGACATAATAATTACCATTAACAAGGTTGAAATGAAAAAATAATTATTTTATTAATAAATAATAAAATATAATGTGCATTACATTATTCGAATTGGCGTTCGATATACCAACTCCAACAATATATTGATGATATACTTATTATTATGGGAAATGATATAGGTATGTTATAGTCTATCAAAACATATCTTAGTAAGAATTTATTCATGAAGGATTTGGGAGATGCCTTCTTTATACTAGGTATAAAGATTTACAAAAATATAGTAAGGAGGCTAATAGGACTTTCTCAGTCCAAATACATAGATTTGATCCTTGAAAGGTATAAATTTATTGACTGCAAGATAGTCAATGTACCTTTCACACATGGTATTCATCTATATAAGAGGATGTGTCCTCAAACAAAAGATGATATGGCTAAAATATATAGTCAGTCTTATGCTTCCATTGTAGGTAGCATTATATATGTCATGTTATGTATGAGACCTATAAGTGTTACAAGCCATTATCAGTCTGATCTGAGTCAAGACCACTAGATAGTTGTGAAACATATCTTAAAATACCTTAAGGGTACTAAGGATAAGTTTCTCAATTATGGAGATGATGACTTAGTAGTGAATGGATATACGATCTCAGATTTCCAATCTAATCCAGAAAATAAAAAGTCTAAGTATGGATTTGTGTTTCTTCTTAATGGCGGTGCTATTAGTATAGGATTCGACTGTTGTTTTCACCACCAAGGCATAATATATTTCCACTTTAGAAGTTGTAAAGGAAGCTGTCTGGATTAGATAGTTCATTACGGAGCTTAGAATAGTCTCATCTATAATGGATCTTATTCCATTATACCGTGACAACAGCAGTGTCATTGCTCAAACAAACGAATCTCGAGCTCATCAAAAATATAAACATGTGGAACGAAATTACCACATAATGAGAGAAATTTTAGCTAAATGTGATATTATATTATAATGTTAATAGTTCACAATAAAACAAATATGATTTATATTAGTGTATTAATTATATTAGTATATTATATTTAATTGTTAAATTCATACACAAATTAATTAATACAATTATACAAATAAATATATATTAATTAATTAGTATGACTATGGTTACTTTAAATTAATGATCATGGTTAACCTAATCATCAATTATAGTTAAATAATGAGATAAGATTGAATTAACCAAAGTTATAAATTTAACCTACGTTAAGCTTGATATTAATGCCATGGTTAAATGTAATCATGTCCAAATAGGACACTTGTGGTGGAACTAAAGCTTGATGGAGAATTTGTTTGGTGGACTTGGAGCTTGTATATAAAGCATAATAATTGACAAGAATTGAAAGATATAGTTGTTATATGTCTCAACTCTTGTGTAATTTAATTAAATTAAATTTTATGAGTATTTTATGAATTGTGATTTATGTAAATGGACATGAGAATGATTATATGTATGTATTGGAGAAATAATTTATGTCATGATATATATTATTTGAATTCATTAGTACGTATATTTTATAAGTTTTAATAATTTTTTTATATGCTTGAAATAATTTATATGAAGATATATATTATTTGTATACATTAAAACAAATGTAAAAGCTTAAAGAATATGGTTTAAGGGCTGAACATGGAAAAAAAATTCGGAAATCGATTCCGCATGCTTTTCGCAACATTCGATAAACTATCATCTTTCAGTTTGGTCACGATGGTTATAGTGAGCTGAGTCTAACGTAGTGGTACGGCCTTTGATCCTCTAAATCCATATGGGGTGATATCTTTGACCAAGATTGCATCATTGATGTTTAACTCATCGAATACCTCTTTTGAAATGATATCTATCAGTTTTCCGGGATCTATGAGAATTCTATCACCATCAGTTCCTCCAATATTAGCAACAATGACCGGGGCATCATCATATAAGAACTGGACCCCTTTGGCATCTTCTTTGGCGAACATAATAAGTACTGTATGCACTTTCGGTTTTTTTCGAGTTTTGGTGGTTGTACATTACATCAGGAACCAAATATGTTTTCCTAGCTAGATTTGAATCTCCAGCTAAAATGCGTCTTCCAGAAATTATTAAGACTGACGACCTTTGGTTTTGCCTTTGTCTGATGATCATCGTTTTGTGGTCCACAAGTTCTTATAAGTAACCATTCTTAAATAAATTTTTTACTTGATTTTGTAAATCTGCACATTAGTTTGTTAGATGACACGGTATGTTATTATAAGTGCAGTATGCCATCGGGTTATGTCTATTGGCCGAGAATATTTGTTCTCGGGTTCACTCAACATTCCCATGTCCTCTATGATCTGAAAGATATGGGTCAAGTGTTGTTTCTGAATCGTACAACTATTTCCTTCATCTATTTGTTCCACCTGAGGCTGGATCTTTTGGTAGGGCGTTCGATTCACAAATGGTAAAGTGCTTAATGTTAGAATATTTTATTCTAATTATGCGCTTATATTAATTGTGATACATGTTTTAATATAAAGCGCTAAGATAATTGGTTTTGTAATAAAAACTGTGAAGCCCAATTGTTTGATCTAATAAAGTGAGCTGCAATTCTATATTATTTGATGTGTGGATATTAGAGCGGGCTTCAGAATTGTTATGGGTTTTTTATGGGTGAGTCCATTACACTCTATAAATTAGTGAGCTAAGGTCTCACTCTCACTCTCCTAATATAGCTTACTCAATAAGCTTTCCTTAATTATTAAGCTTTATGTCTCTTTCATCAATAATTTAGCAATAATTCACGTGAATTTGATGCTATATATATGTGTGTAAAATGCATATGAGAAAGGAAAATAGCAAAACAGAAAGTATATTGCCTAGGCATTTGGCCGAGAGCGAGAGCTTGGGTAAGAGAGAAAGAGCAATCAAAAGCTGTATAAAGAAAATTAAGGAATAAGGAAGCTTAATCAGGGAGAGTAAGTTTCTCACCATCAAGAAGTGGGGAGCAGATGGTGATCTCCTCAGTGCAACTTTTCAACAGATCTACAGAAATTTCCGCTGCAGATATGAATTCTAAATCATGTACGCTCCCTGGATCATCCGATTAATTCATTTAATTGTATTCTAAGCTTGTTGATGGTGTTTTTCGGGCACTATGTTATTTAAATAACACGACAGGGGTAAAAGGGGTAACTCCATTGATCGAGACCGTTAAAGCCGACCCGACAACTTGACGGTAAGAGGCCGAGCACTTTATACTAAATGGCCGAGCACTTGAGATCGGATGACCGGACATTATCAGATAGACAACAACATTCTCAGTTCAAATGGCTATCATGAACGACCTCATGAAGACCGAGCACATGACGAGGCGTGCTCAGGAAGATAAAGCATCCTATTCTTGCGGAAAAGGGATAAGTTGTCCTACTTTAATGGGGTAAAGTAATAAGTTAATATCCTAATAGGATAAAGGAAGTAAATGTAGTTTTGATTAGGAATCCTTATGGGAAAAGGGAATAGTTTTGACTAGGAATCCTGATAGGAAAAGGAGACCATCTCCAATTGGGAATTCTTGTACAAATAGGAATCTGATTTCTTCACCATTATAAATAGGAGGGTAGAGCATGTGTAAAAGACATCTGAAAATCATCACAAGAGTGAGGGAAAAGAATCATCAAGCTCTGATTTGTAAAAACAAAGAAGAGTCCCGAGAAGTGTGTTTAGTAATAAAGAAGTACCATCCTGTTCTTGTCCGTGGACGTAGGTCGGATCAAAAAATCCACCGAACCACGTTAAATCTCTTTGCCCATTGGTGTGTTTTCCCGTCTCCCGCTAAATTTGCTTTTGGTCCCCCATAAACCAAACAAATTCACCGTTGAAGGAGGATTACTTCGGAGGTGATATTCCCATATTACCCCGAGACCAAAATCCGCCGTCAACAGTTGGCGCCGTCTGTGGGGAACTTCACAAAAAGCAGTTCACGTGATAAGACAAATGGCGGAGGGCGGAAATCACCAACCAGGAGGTCCGGCAATGGACTGGATGAAAAAAATGGAAGATAGCATGAGGTCTATGATGGATCGACTAGAAAGAATGGAAGGAGCAAACAACGAGAAAACTGAAACCGGGACCGGACAGAGGAGGAAAGAGAGGGAAAGAGGGAAAAAAGTAGTAGATGTAAGCGAAAACGAGGGACCCAGAAAGAGAGGCCCCTATGGGATAAGATCTGAAGTGGTAGGAAGAGAGCCACGATCAGAAGACACATGGGAAGAAGAAGAGGAGGAACAATCACTCGACCCCTCCTCCGACAGATTTTACAGCTCCGAGAGGGAAGATAGAAAGTACAACGAAGACGTACAGGAGACCCCCGGGCTTAAAGAACGCCACGCCCGGAACGACAGGCGATCAGAAGGACACAGAAGGCGACACGGGGGCACAACCCGTGAAATAAAGTCTTGGTTGAGAAAAGAGATGACCAGATGGGGAGAAGGCCTCAAGACCGGCGCGGGAGACACCCGTGGCGAGGAAGAGGGGTCTCCCCTTACGGAAGAAATAAAGTCAGAGAAATTCCCAAAAAGATTCAGCATGCCAAATATGGCGCCATACAAAGGCCATACCGATCCTAAAACCCACATCGAAGGCTTCGTCCTACTAATGGAGGTACAAGGGGTAACAGGGGACGCCATTTGCAAAGTGTTCCCCTTAACTCTAGCCGGACCGGCCATCCTATGGTATAGAAGCCTAGCCCCAAGAAGCATCAGCAGCTTCACACAACTCAGAAAATCATTCATACGGCACTTCAAGGGGGCTTGCGTCCCCAGAAATACAGTTGGAGAACTAAGACTTATGAAACAAAGAGACGATGAAACTTTGAAGATATTTATTGAAAGATACCATAATATGGTACTCAAAGTCGGAGGATATGAATCCCCCGAGGCCCTGGAAAGCTTGAAGGGAGCCTTGAAAGTCGGGAGGCTATGGACCCACCTAAGGATCCAGGACACCCCGGACTACGCAACCGCCCTAGAGGTGGCCCGAAAATTCGTCCTATTAGAAAACGAGGAGAAAATATCCCGAAGAGGGAACACCATCAGAGAAAGGACCACAACGTAAAGGGACATGCCACGAATGGGTGCAGAGACCTGCGGGAGCATGTGGAAGACTTGGTGAAAGAAGGCTATCTTAGTGTGTACATAGACCATTCGGTTTTTGAGGTCGACCAAGTTGATAGCGGAAGTCATCCGGTCGGATGCGTGGAATGCTGAGATGCAGAGAGGATGTATTAAGAAGAGCCTTGCTTGTAGTGACCCTCGTAGAGTTGCAAGAAAGGCAACGGATCCCCAAAAAGGTGAGTAAAACCTCTTCTGACTTAGGTTGACATTTGATTATGCTTGTTTGTTATGGCTCACACAATGGTTTTGATATTGTTTTCCGGCTCGGGTCTGCTCTTGTACCGCCGAGACCGATGTCTCTTTCCGGCTCGGGTCTGCTCTTGTACCGCCGAGACCGATGTGTCTCCTTCCGGCTCGGGTCTGCTCTTGTACCGCCGAGACCGATGTCTCTTTCCGGCTCGGGTCTGCTCTTGTACCGCCGAGACCGATGTCTCTTTCCGGCTCGGGTCTGCTCTTGTACCGCCGAGACCGATGTCTCTTTCCGGCTCGGGTCTGCTCTTGTACCGTCGAGATCGATGTTTGTTACAGCTCGCGGGGTCGGGTTACGTCCCACCGAGTCGTGCTTATTGGCCTGGGGACGTAACATTCCCCCAGGACCAAGTGATTCTTACAGCTCGGGGTCGGGCGATGTCCCACCGAGTCTGCCCTTTGGACTGGGGACGTAACATTCCCCCAGGACCAAGTGATTCTTACAGCTCGGTCGGGTGATGTCCCACCGAGTCTGCCTTTGGACTGGGGACGTAACATTCCCCCAGGACCAAGTGATTCTTACAGCTCGGGGTCGGGCGATGTCCCACCGAGTCTGCCATTTGGACTGGGGACGTAACATTCCCCCAGGACCAAGTGATTCTTACAACTCGGGGTCGGGCGATGTCCCACCGAGTCTGCCATTTGGACTGGGGACGTAACATTCCCCCAGGACCAAGTGATTCTTACAGCTTGGGGTCGGGCGATGTCCCACCGAGTCTGCCTTTGGACTGGGGACGTAACATTCCCCCAGGACCAAGTGATTTTTACAGCTCGGGGTCGGGCGATGTCCCACCGAGTCTGCCTTTGGACTGGGGACGTAACATTCCCCCAGGTCCAAGTGCCTTTCTCAGCTCGGGGTCGGGGTACGTCCCACCGAGTCAGCCCTTCGGACTGGGGACGTAACATTCCCCCAGGTCCAAGTGCCTTTCTCAGCTCGGGGTCGGGGTACGTCCCACCGAGTCAGCCCTTCGGACTAGGGACGTAACATTCCCCCAGGTCCAAGTGCCTTTCTCAGCTCGGGGTCGGGGTACGTCCCACCGAGTCAGCCTTTCGGACAGGGGACGTAACATTCCCCCAGGTCCAAGTGCCTTTCTCAGCTCGGGGTCGGGGTACGTCCCACCGAGTCAGCCCTTCGGACTGGGGACGTAACATTCCTCCAGGTCCAAGTACCTTTCTCAGCTCGGGGTCGGGGTACGTCCCACCGAGTCAGCCCTTCGGACTGGGGACGTAACATTCCCTCAGGTCCAAGTGTCGTTCTCAGCTCGGGGTCGGGTTGCGTCCCACCGAGTCAGTCCTTCGGACTGGGGACGTAACATTCCCCCAGGTCCGAGCATCTCTCACAGCTCGAGACACGATCACATGCCACCGAGCACATCATCGTAAGCAATTTGCTTTGAGGTGGAGAATCATCCTGAATAAGGTCAGCATCTCCAAAAAAACCGAGGATATGAAGATAGAAACAGAAGACTTAGTTGATGGCGAAAGCAATTTCTCTGTAAATTCTGGAGCGACCACCAGCAAGGCGATGAGCACACCATCTTTTTATAGTTCCCGGTACCAACATGTGTACTCGTTGGAACCGAGAACTAGGGGACAGATGTTGATAGTGTTTTTCGGGCACTATGTTATTTAAACAACACGACAAGGGTAAAAGGGGTAACTCCATTGATCGAGACCGTTAAAGCCGACCCGACAACTTGACGGTAAGAGGCCGAGCACTTTATACTAAATGGCCGAGCACTTGAGATCGGATGACCGGACATTATCAGATCGACAACAACATTCTCAGTTCAAATGGCTATCATGACCGACCTCATGAAGACCGAGCACATGACGAGGCGTGCTCAGGAAGATAAAGCATCCTATTCTTGCGGAAAAGGGATAAGTTGTCCTACTTTAATGGGGTAAAGTAATAAGTTAATATCCTAATAGGATAAAGGAAGTAAATGTAGTTTTGATTAGGAATCCTTATGGGAAAAGGGAATAGTTTTGACTAGGAATCCTGATAGGAAAAGGAGACCATCTCCAATTGGGAATTCTTGTACAAATAGGAATCTGATTTCTTCACCATTATAAATAGGAGGGTAGAGCATGTGTAAAAGACATCTGAAAATCATCACAAGAGTGAGGGAAAAAGAATCATCAAGCTCTGATTTGTAAAAACAAAGAAGAGTCCCGAGAAGTGTGTTTAGTAATAAAGAAGTACCATCCTGTTCTTGTCCGTGGACGTAGGTCGGATCAAAAAATCCACCGAACCACGTTAAATCTCTTTGCCCATTGGTGTGTTTTCCCGTCTCCCGCTAAATTTGCTTTTGGTCCCCCATAAACCAAACAAATTCACCGTTGAAGGAGGATTACCTCGGAGGTGATATTCCCATATTACCCCGAGACCAAAATCCGCCGTCAACAAAGCTCTTGTGTTAAAGGTCCTGTTGCAAATAAATTTCAACATGTGGTATCAGAGCATCAGGAACACAATCTTAGAATTTATGGATTTTCCATAAAGTTATAGAAAAATTTGTTAAATTTTTCGGATGGATTTTTTTATTAGATCCATATTATTTTTAAGATGTTGATGGTTGTTAATAATTGATTCAATTTTTAAGCACATAAGGATTATTGGATTTGTTGACGGCTGATTTGGGTCTCAGGGTAATATGGGAATATCACCTCCGAGGTAATCCTCCTTCAACGGTGAATTTGTTTGGTTATGGGGAACCAAAAGAAAATTTAGCAAAAGACAGATAAACACACCAATCGACAAGGATATTTAACGTGGTTCGGCGGATTTTGGGATCCGACCTACGTCCACGGACAAGAACAGGGTGGTACTTTTTATTACTCAAATACACTCCTCGGGTCTCTTCTTTGCTTTTACAAATCAGAGCTTGATTATTATCCTCCTTCAACTTGTCCCTTTACACTCACTCTACCCTCCTATTTATAATGGTGAAGAAATCAGATTCCTATTTGTACAAGAATTCCCAATTGGAGATGGTCTCCTTTTCCTATCAGGATTCCTAGTCAAAACTATTCCCTTTTCCCATAAGGATTCTTAATCAAAACTACATTTACTTCCTTTATCCTATTAGGATATTAAGTTATTACTTTACCCCATTAAAGTAGGACAACTTATCCCTTTTCCGCAAGAATAGGATGCTTTATCTTCCTGAGCACGTCTCGTCATGTGCTCGGTCTTCATGAGGTCGGTCATGATAGCCATTTGAACTGAGAATGCTGCTGTCGATCTGATAATGCTCGGTCATCCGATCTCAAGTGCTCGGCCATTTAGTATAAAGTGCTCGGCCTCTTACCGTCAAGTTGTCGGGTCGGCTTTAACGGTCTCGATCAATGGAGTTACCCCTTTTACCCCTGTCGTGTTGTTTAAATAACATAGTGCCCGAAAAACACCATCAACATCTGTCCCCTAGTTCTCGGTAACAACGAGTTTGTGAGTTGATGCCGGGAACTAAAAAAAAAGATGGTGTGCTGATCGCCTTGCTGGTGGTCGCTCCAGAAATCACCGAGAAATTGTCTTTGCCATCAACTAAGTCTTCTGTTTCTATCTTCATATCTTCGGTTATTGGAGATGCTGACTCTATTCAGAATGATTCTCCACCTCAAAGCAAATTGCTTACTTGGGTCGTTCCATCAGGAGATGAAGTTCCTCTTGTTGTCCAAACTAAAAATGACTCCTCCTCTGTAATATCTGTACCAGAGATTTGGGGGTCCTGACCCCTGACTGATCCAATCTCGATTGTGAGGAGAAAATTTTGCCTCTGAGCTAACGATGATGTGCTCGGTGGCATGTGATCCTGTCTCGAGCTGTGAGAGATGCTCGGGCCTGGGGGAACGTTACGTCCCCAGTCCGAAGGACTGACTCGGTGGGACGCAACCCGACCCCGACCTGAGAACGACACTTGGACCTGAGGGAATGTTACACTTGGGGGAACATCTAGATGTTGATGGTGTTTTTCGGGCACTATGTTATTTAAACAACACGACAGGGGTTAAAAGGGGTAACTCCATTGATCGAGACCGTTAAAGCCGACCCGACAACTTTACGGTAAGAGGCCGAGCACTTTACACTAAATGGCCGAGCACTTGAGATCGGATGACCGAGCATTATCAGATCGACAGCAGCATTCTCAGTTCAAATGGCTGTCATGACCGACCTCATGAAGACCGAGCACATGACGAGGCGTGCTCAGGAAGATTCCCTCAGGTCATCCGATCTCAAGTGCTCGGCCATTTAGTAACATTCCCCGAAAAACACCGTCAAGTTGACGTAACATTCCCTCAGGTCCAAGTGTCGTTCTCAGCTCGGGGTCGGGTTGCGTCCCACCGAGTCAGTCCTTCGGACTGGGGACGTAACGTTCCCCCAGGCCCGAGCATCTCTCACAGCTCGAGACAGGATCACATGCCACCGAGCACATCATCGTTAGCTCAGAGGCAAAATTTTCTCCTCACAATCGAGATTGGATCAGTCAGGGGTCAGGACCCCCAAATCTTTGGTACAGATATTACAGAGGAGGAGTCATTTTTAGTTTGGACAACAAGAGGAACTTCATCTCCTGATGGAACGACCCAAGTAAGCAATTTGCTTTGAGGTGGAGAATCATTCTGAATAGAGTCAGCATCTCCAATAACCGAGGATATGAAGATAGAAACAGAAGACTTAGTTGATGGCAAAGACAATTTCTCGGTGATTTCTGGAGCGACCACCAGCAAGGCGATCAGCACACCATCTTTTTTTTTTAGTTCCCGGCATCAACTCACAAACTCGTTGTTAGCGAGAACTAGGGGACAGATGTTGATGGTGTTTTTCGGGCACTATGTTATTTAAACAACACGACAGGGGTAAAAGAGGTAACTCCATTGATCGAGACCGTTAAAGCCGACCCGACAACTTTACGGTAAGAGGCCGAGCACTTTATACTAAATGGCCGAGCACTTGAGATCGGATGACCGAGCATTATCAGATCGACAGCAGCATTCTCAGTTCAAATGGCTATCATGACCGACCTCATGAAGACCGAGCACATGACGAGGCGTGCTCAGGAAGATAAAGCATCCTATTCTTGCGGAAAAGGGATAAGTTGTCCTACTTTAATGGGGTAAAGTAATAACTTAATATCCTAATAGGATAAAAGAAGTAAATGTAGTTTTGATTAAGAATCCTTATGGGAAAAGGGAATAGTTTTGACTAGGAATCCTGATAGGAAAAGGAGATCATCTCCAATTGGGAATTCTTGTACAAATAGGAATCTGATTTCTTCACCATTATAAATAGGAGGGTAGAGTGAGTGTAAAGGGACAAGTTGAAGGAGGAGAATAATCAAGCTCTGATTTGTAAAAGCAAAGAAGAGACCCGAGGAGTGTATTTGAGTAATAAAAAGTATCACCCTGTTCTTGTCCGTGGACGTAGGTCGGATCCCAAAATCCGCCGAACCACGTTAAATCTCCTTGTCGATTGGTGTGTTTATCTGTCTTTTGCTAAATTTGCTTTTGGTTCCCCATAACCAAACAAATTCACCGTTGAAGGAGGATTACCTCGGAGGTGATATTCCCATATTACCCCGAGACCAAAATCAACCGTCAACAGGATTAATTATTATAACGAATTTGTAAATTTAGGGATATATGATACTGAAATTTAGGGAATAGAAATCCAAATCTTGAAGACCGGATAATAAAGGAAATGGGAATGTTTAAAATTGTGTTTGCTGAATCATGCAAATTTGGCTGTTTTGGAAAAGGAAGCAAATAATTGTTTTCTTCTTATTGTTAGGAACTGCTTTTCGTTGACAGTATAAACTAAAAGCTATTATTGCTTTTGCTTTGAAATGAAATCATTTGTTTTCTAAACTAAAAGCTATTATTGCTTTTGCTTTGAAATGAAATCATTTGTTTTCTTTTTGATGGGTTGCCCACAGCTTTTATCAAGGCTATCGGCCACGCGCGGATAAAGCCAAATTTGGCAGATTCAGTCCGGTCCCCTTTATAATAACATACAGGTCTCTAATTATTATAAAATTTTGATCCCTGGACTTTATTTTAATTTCAGTTTTATCCCAAAATTTATAAATAAAGTCATAATTAATTTTGTGTGACAATTTAAGAGATAAATTGTTATTTCATAAAGTTTTATTTATACATGGGTATAAAAATTGTCACTGGTTTGAGAGAATTAATTGTCTCTCATAAAGGAAAATTTCAATGCAATTAATTCATTTGTGATAGAGATAAATATAAAGAATTATTTTATCTCATAAATTTTGTCACAATATTCAGGAATGTAATTTTATGGACAATTCGGCCCCTTGTCTATAAAGAATAAAATTACATTATAAAGGTTATTTTACAAGATAATATAAGGTGTATCCCGATGTGAGAATTGCTTATGAGTTTAGTGGAACTGCAGCCACCAAAGTGACATTTTTCACTGAATCTTTTAAGTGATAACGGTCTTGTATGTTTTAGGGATGTTTCTATTTTTTAATGTGCAGTCTTCTGTCCAAAGATGTGGATTGTATGTTAAATTTTAAAAATGTTACATATGAGACATATGATTGGGAATGAACTAGTCTGAGTGGTTTATTCACCCAAAGGTGTTTAACTTACGAGGAGTGGATAAGTTTCTGAATCGTCTTATATGAAGAATTTTTAATTATATATTGTATATTCTGCCCAAAGGTGTTTATACAGTGATGTGCTAAAATTCTTGGTATAATACTCTTTTATGACTTGAAGTATTTATTATCTTGTGTTGTGCTTAAACTAAAGAATTACATTGTTATTTGTTTTTCAGTCACCTTTTCAGTTAACAACAACACTGTGACTATAGAGATGTTGACTGACTCCAATTTTAAAGTGTGGAAGAGAGATGTGTTGTTGGCTATGGAATTAGCAGATATTGATCTTGTTATGAATACTCTTAAGCCAGCTGATATTAATAGTTCCAGTACTGATTCGGATAAGCAACTGCATACAGTATGGCATAAGTCAAATCGCATGTGCTATTTGACTATAAAGAGATCAATTCCTGAGCATTTGCTAAGTGGTCTTCAAGAAACCTCTATAGCAAAAGATTTCCTGACAGCAGTATCTGAAAGATATAAAGTCTCAATCAATGCAGAAATTGGTACCCTTCTGAAGCAATTATACTCAATGAAGTATAATGGTAATGGAGGTGTTAGGGAGTACATTTTGATGATGGTCCATATTCAGAACAAGCTGAAAAATCTTAACATTGTTCTTCCAGATGCTTGCATTGTCCATCAAGCATTGAATACTCTGCCTACAGAGTTTGGTACAATTGTAACTACTTACAATTCGAGGGAAGAACCGTGGAATGTTAATGATTTCATAGCCATATGTGTTGCTGAGGAAGAGAAACTTAAGGCAGGGCATACAGATGCAGCTCTCATTGTTTCTAAGCCTCGCAAGAAAGGTAAGAAATCTAAATTTTCAGCTTCTGGTAATGTTCAGAATTACAATAAAACCGGTCAGACAAGTGTTATGGGTGGTACTAAAGGTGTCTTCAAGAAAGAACTTAAATGTTTCTTTTGTAAAAAGAAAGGGCATAAGAAGTCAGAGTGTTCCAGGTATAAAATTTGGTTAGATAAACATGGGCATTCAGGTAACTCTTTGGTTTTTGTTGTATGTGAATCCAATTATGTTAAAGCCACATCCAGTTCTTGGTGGCTTGACAGTGGAGCAACTAATCACGTTGCTTTCACATTGCAGGGATTCATAAACAAGAGGAAACCAAATAAGGATGAGTTCAAGCTCGTAGTTGGCAATAATGAATTGGTGGAAGTACATTATGTTGGAGATGTTTGTTTAAAACTAGACTCCAATTATGAACTTGTTTTGAAAAGTGTTTTGTATGTACCATCTTTTAGACGAAACTTGATATCAATATCTGTACTCGACAAACAAGGTATGGTTTTGAGTTTAATACAGGTTTTGTATTTGTATATTTCAACTCAAATAAAGTTGGCCATTGTGTTTTGTCATACGGTTTGTACAGTCTCTGTTTAGCATCAAGTGAGTTCTATTCCAATTCATATCAAGTTGAACAAATTTCCAAAAGACCCTTAATAAAGGAAAATTCATCCATGTTGTGGCATAAAAGACTTGGCCAAATTTCTAGGGAAAGAGTAGAAAGGTTAATAAGGTATGATATCCTCTCTACTCTTGACTTCAGTGACCTAGAAACATGTGTTGAATGTTGTAAGGGTAAACTAACCAAAATAAAGAAAAAGAAATCCACTCGTAGCTCCGATCTTTTACAAGTTATTCATACAGACATAAGTGGACCTTATTCACCCATAATTTGCAATAATAAGTATTATATAACATTCATTGATGATTTTTCCCGATATGGATATCTGTACTTGATTAAGGAAAAGTTTGAAGCTCTTGATAAATTCAAGATCTTTAAGACTGAAGTTGAGAAACAGCTTGGAAAAATTATCAAGATTGTTAGGTATGACCGGGGTGGTGAGAATTATGGTAAATACGGGGTCAGTGGACAAATAAATGGACTGTTTGCCAGATACTTAGAAGATTGTGGAATAGTAAGTCAATTTACCATGCCAGGTAGTCCTGAACAGAATGGTGTGGCCGAAAGGCGGAATCGCACCCTTCAAGAGATGGTAAGGAGTATGATGTCTAGAACTAATCTCCCAGACTTCCTTTGGGGTGAGGCAATTAAAACGGCCTTATATATCCTCAATAGAGTTCCAAGTAAGTCTGTTTCTAGAACTTCTTTCGAAATATGGACTGGTAGGAAACCTAGCATGTGTCACCTCCGTGTTTGGGGATGTCCTTCAGAAGTACGCATTTATAATCCCACTGAAGGTAAATTGCAATCCAGATCTACTCGTTGCTATTTTATAGGATACCCTGATCATTCTAAAGGCTACATATTCTACTGTAGAGAGGGGGGGTTATAGGATTGTAGAATCACAAACAGCTAAGTTCTTGGAATTTGATGTGGCTGATAATGATAATCATACAGAAATCTCAAATCAATGACAACAGACCAGAATGGTTCATATACCTATACCCATACAGTCTGAGACCTTGGAACCTACACCTGTAACTAATCAAGTTATGGAGGAGGAACCCATACAGGTAAACGAGGTTCCGCCATTACTAGATATAGCTGCAGAGGTTCCATTAAGAAGGTAAACCAGGGTAAGGCGGTCTGCTGTTCCCTCTGATTATGAAGTTTATCTAAATGAGATTGATTATGACATAAGTCATTTCACTGATCCAACAACTTTTAAAGAAGCTGTTTCTAGTTCTCAATCTGATCTATGGTGGAATGCAATGAGAGATGAAATGCAATCTATGGGATATAATGATGTGTGGGAGCTTGTTGAATTACCTGAAGGTTGTAGACCCATTGGCTGTAAATGGGTCTATAAGACCAAGAAAGACTCCAAAGGGAATATTGAGAGGTTTAAGGCTAGATTAGTTGCCAAAGGATTTACTCAGAGATGAGGAATTAATTATACTGAAACTTTTTCTCATGTATCTTCTAAAGATATATTAAGAGTAATCATGGCACTAGTAGCTCATTATGATTTAGAGCTACATCAGATGGATGTTAAAACTGCATTGCTAAATGGAGAATTAAGCGAAGAGGTCTATATGGAACAACCTGAAGGATTTCAGAAAGATGGTGAAGATCATCTTGTTTGTAGACTTAAAAAGTCTATTTATGGTTTGAAACAAGCCTCACGGCAGTGGTACCTAAAGTTTGACAATGTAATCTCCTCTTTAGGCTTTGTGGAAAGTAAAGTTGATAGATGCATATATATCAAGATCAGAGGGAGCAAATATATCTTTCTCATTCTCTATGTAAATGATATTTTGCTTGCATGTAACGATCTAGGAATGCTGCATGAGGTAAAGCAGTCATTGTCTAGGGATTTTGATATGAAAGATCTTGGAGAAGCATCTTTTATTCTGGGTATTGAAATCCACAGAGATAGAACTCGAAAGGTATTAGGTCTCTCTCAGAAAGCATACATTGAGCGGATACTGAAGAGATTCAGTATGAATGATTGTAAATCTTGGGATGTGCCAATTGCTAAAGGTGATAAATTGAGCCTGACACAGTCACCTGAGAATGAGGTTGAGAGAGAGTCCATGAAGGCAGTGCCATATGCTAGTGCAGTAGGAAGCCTGATGTATGCACATGTATGCACTAGACCTGACATTGCATTTGCAGTTGGTGTACTGTGAAGATTTTTATCTAATCCCGGAAAGGAACATTGGACTGCTACCAAAAGAGTTTTTCGGTATCTTAAGGGCACTAAAGATTACATGTTGACATAAAGAAAGGTTGAGAATCTTGAACTAGTAGGGTATACGGACTCTGACTTTGCTGGTTGTTCAGATGATAGGAAATCTACCTCAGGATATGTGTTTATGCTAGCAGGTGGAACTATATCTTGGAAAAGTGTCAAGCAGACACTTGTAACTTCTTCCCCAATGCAGGCGGAGTTTGTAGCATGTTTTAGTGCAGCGTCACAGGCTGTTTGGCTACGAAATCTCATTAAAGAATTGTCAGTTGTTGACTCTATTTCTAGGCCTATAAGGTTATATTGTGATAATCTTTCAGCTGTATTATTTGCAAAAAATAATAAGAATATCACTGGGTCAAAACATATGGAGGTCAAATACTTGACAATTAAGGAGCTAGTTAAGAAATGTGACATTCTAGTAGAGCATATCGGTACAGATGATATGATTACTGATCCTTTGACCAAAGGTCTTCGACCCATTATTTTTGTAAAGCATATTGCTTGTATGGGTTTGGTAAAGTCTTTTGATACCCTAGGTTAGTGGGAGGCATCATTGCTCTATGTTATTTTTTTTATACATTCGTACATGTATTTTGTATTTTGCAATGATTATTAATAAAGTGCATCTTCATTGGAAGATATTAATGTTTATAGTTTGATATATCATTGTGTAAAGTCTTATGATGAGTGTCAATCATAAGCATTGGCTTGGGGCATAAAGTTATAAAGCCTTGTTGGTATGTCTTGTGACACATAAAGTTTATCTTGGGATAATAGAAGACATACATGCTTATATTTAAGCCTTGATTTCTCATGTGCCTCGGGCTGCATAAGGTAGAGAAATTGGTGACCGATAAGAGAAAATAGCACATGTATTTTTTAGACCATAAAGTGGGTGCTATTGTATCTTACTGCTCTATCACATCTTGTTCATGTCGATAAGGTTGTTTGATATATGTGACCATGGAAGGAACTATGTTGCATTATAATGTAGGTACCGCCATGATTCTATATCTACGATCTTATTGGACGGAATGGTTTACTAGAGTTGTTTCTGAACCAATTTTGGATCCAGAAAGTTTTCTTAGCATTAAACATCCACAATTGATATCGCCCAAGTGGGAGAATGTTAGAATATTTTATTCTAATTATGAGCTTATATTAATTGTGATACATGTTTTAATATAAAGCGCTAAGATAATTGGTTTTGTAATAGAAACTGTGAAGCCCAATTGTTTGATCTAATAAAGTAGGCTTCAACTCTATATTATTTGATGTGTGGATATTAGAGCGGGCTTCGAAATTGTTATGGGCTTTTGATGGGTGAGCCCATTACACTCCATAAATTAGTGAGATAAGGTCTCACTCTCACTCTCATAATATAGCTTACTCAATAAGCTTTCCTTAATTATTAAGCTTTATGTCTCTTTCATAAATAATTTAGCAATAATTCACGTGAATGATTCATTCACGAGAAGCTTCTATTGATGCTATATATATGTGTGTGTAAAATGCATATGAGGTGTGTGTGATGCATATAGCATATAAAGGAAAAAGCAAAACAGAAATAGTATTGCCTAGGCATTTGGCCGAGAGCTTGGGTAAGAGAGAAAGAGCAATTAAAGCTGTATAAAGAAAATTAAGGAATAAGGAAGCTTAATCAGGGAGAGTAAGTTTCTCACCATCAAGAAGTGGGGAGCAGAGGGTGATCTCATCAGTGCAACTTTTCAACAGGTCTACGGAAATTTCCGCTGCGGATATGGATTCTAAATCAGGTACGCTCCCTGGATCATCCGATTAATTCATTTAATTGTATTCTAAGCTCTTGTGTTAAAGGTCCTGTTGCAAATAAATTTCAACACTGAAGTCCAGACACAGGCTTTGACCTTTCCAGTTGTTTTCTTCATGCCTTTATTCTCTCATCGGATCATTATTTCTCATTTCTTGACCATTTCTAAGCTTTCTTTTTATTATTTTCTCCTCTTCCTTCATCCAGATAAACTTGCTTGCCTATTCTAAAACCGCTGTGTAGTCAAGTATACGGTGTTGCCTTAGATGATACCATAACCGATCTATTTTTAAGGCGCTCTTCAACATTTTTAGTGCTTCTAGAGATTCGAAAGCTTCAACTTCTAATATAAAGTTATAATAGCATTTATGAAGGCTTTCAAAGACTCTTTTTCTCCTAATCTGACCGCCTTTAGCGACCCGATGAGCTTTGGGAGTGTACAAATTTCTTTAAAGTATCGGATGAAGGCTTTTCTTAGTTGAGAAAAAATATTACTGCTCTCAGTTTCTGTTAGGATTGGTGCTCGGAGCATCAATCTGAATCGTATTTATATCCGATTCATGAATACATGCAATACCGTTTTCCATAATATTACTTATTTATGGTTCCACCTCTTGTCTTTCATATACATATTCGATCTAATTTCGATTAATTGAAACTAAATCATGTTTAGTGATATATATCTATATAATAAAGGAGAATGGTGTTGGAGGAAAGAGAGTGTATTCAACGGCTCTCTTTATGTGGCTTAATTGACGGCCCAGATCATTTCATTGGTAACTGGAGGAAAGAGAGTGAATTGATTGATGGAAAGGGTCAAAAATTTTCAAATTTTCAAATAGAAAGTTAAAATAAAATCATTTAATTCTGTAACACCGTGCCGTAGACACATCCAAATACTGTAACATCGTGCCGTAAGCACGGGCAAAATACTGTAACATCGTGCCGTAGGCACGTGCCAAATACTGTAACACCGTGCCGTAGGCACGGGCAAAAACTAGTATATATATATTAGACAAAAACCCGATAATATATAATGTAGTGCGCAATTATAACGTAGCTTGTAATTGACATTGAGAAGTGTCACTACTAAAAATATATTATCAAATAAAGAACTGGTCAACACGAGTCTGTTAGTAAAATCCGCTGAGACAATGTAACATCCTCAATTCAGGAGATGTTACCGACAGGGGATAGACCGTACTAACCCCTTAAGCCTCTGACTCTGCCAACTACTACTCAAATATTAATACTCTTTTCTCAAATTATATGTATATCAATCGTGTGGGACCGTAGCCTAAACTTAACAACTCAATACATAAACTCCACTTCAATACTGTATACATAGAGACACATGTTTCTACAGTGACTACACATATCTCAATTACTAATACAGGATTTTTATTTGATCCTGACTGACTCCAACTGGACTCTTACTCTTTGACTTGGACTGGTGGATTCCAAAACCTAGTGACTGCATCAGTATATGTCCTCCCGAGCTCGTCCTCCGAGAATACCTGCAGCCACAGAAAACTGGGAGTGGGGGTTAGATCGTTGTACGATCTAAGTGAGTGGACAGAAAACTAAAATACTAATATCAAAACATTTAGTTATAAAACCAAAGTACTAGAAAAAATTATTATATGAAAACTCTTTGTAATACTGCGTCTGAAATCTTCTTTATAAAATTCATCTTTCTGGAAACTGCTTTTGAAACTCTAGTTTCTGAAAACTATTTCTAAAATCTGATTTTTTTCTCAAAGCTGAATACTAAAAATCTGGAATCTGAAACTAGTGTGAATCTGAAAAACTTGACGCATGGGGGTGTTACGTATCGTCGTCCCCCCATACGCCTATCTGGAGCCAGGAATGCAAAACCATGACTTTGGGGCGTTACGTATCGTCGTCCCCTAAAGTATGTCACTCATGTCTTTGAGACTGGTGGTCTTGGGGCGTTACGTATCGTCGTCCCCAAAGCCACAAGCTAGAACTGGGGGTGCGGATCTATGCTACCCTCCAAGCTCTGAAACTATGGTCTAGGGGCGTTACGTATCGACGTCCCCTCAGTCTTCTACATGTGTACATGTTCTCTATCCGTCAATTCTAAACTGTATCAAGTTGCATACTGGGGTGGGTTTTTCCCCATGCCCCGAAAAACATAAAACTCATGTTGAAAACGTCTCTTTTCTAAATCATTTCTCAAAACATGCTAAATAATATATAATACACAAAAACAAACTTGGCTAGCGCCCTAATTACAGAAAATATAAGTCTGATATGAAAAACTGTTAAATAAAATCAGTTTGAGAAAAAGTGGACCACAAACAGTTTTTAGAATCTGGCTGGTATTGGATCCTTCATTGAAGAAAATTGCGATTCATGTGGATAATCTATGATCAGGAACTTGATTAGCATAAACGTAGTAAAATAAACCTTTATACTTAACTAAGCTTATTGATACAACAATATGTTTTATATGCGAGGCTTATCATTATCATATTTTGATGTATGACATGTATACGAACTAATACGAGACCCTAAAGGTGGTCTCTAGCACGCTAGGGTGGAACTGAGGTGGTTTAAAATGATTCTGTGAAATTCTGTGCCACGCGTCGCGACACAAACCCTCGCGCATCGTGACGCGAAACGTCCAGAAGCATGCCATCATTTTCTTCATGCGCGTCACGACGGAAAGCTCTTCAGCGTCGTGACGCGATCTGGTTTTTCATGATACTGTTTTGTTTTCCTAACTTCATCCAATGCACAAAACAACTTACACTTTCTACTAACATTTCCATGCTAAAACCCAATACATAATACTTCATACTACACTCAATTTCACATATATTAAACCACCAACTCATCATCAATCAACTCTTAATCTATCTCACACACTTCACCAAATTATACCCAAAACTCCACAAGTTAGGATTCATCAACATTTCCATTGTTTTAATGTAAAAAAAATGATACTACTATCATCACAACCAAATTCCCAACACAATACAAGCATTAACTCATCAAAGCTTAAAATTTCATAATTTGGGTTATGAATTTCTTACCTTTTTCTTTTGATTCTTTTTCATTCTTCAAGTCTTCCAAGGAGGCCCATGCTCTACCTTGCCTCATCCTCTCCATTTTCTCTTTTTTTTTTCCTTCTTCTCTTCCTTCTTTCATTCTTCTTCATCTCTCCTTCACGTCTCCCTCATCTTGTTTTGTTTCCAATTCTTTTGAATTTTTGAATAGTGCACCCCTTTTATAGTTGGCCCAAAAAAAAATAGAAGAGTGCAGAAATTTGTGGATTTTACTAGAATGCCCTCGGTTACTATTCATCTAAATTTTTTATCTGTATTTTTAGCCCATTTTTGGTTCGAATTTGGAAAAATATTCAGCGTGAAAGTTATAGATCTCGATCTCAGATTTCCGACGATATAAAGTTCAAAAAAATCGGAGTTCATATGAAAAGTTATAGCCCAAATACCATGAACTGTCTGCAGTGGGACATCGTAGTGTCTAATGTCGGATTTTCGAAGAATTCACCGATAGTCATCTCATGGGATTTTATGTTTCCAAATAAAATTTATATTAGGTGACACTCGTCTCACAGTGTGTCAGCAGTCAGATTTCTGGTCGTTACAAATTCTCCCCTCCTCAAATAGGATTCTCATCGAATCCTCTTTAAACTTGGGATCATACGGTAGATTATAGAGTCTACGTTTCTTTTCAATCCATTACCTTTATCTGATTTTACACTTGTAACCATCTTTATTTCCATTCGTTGGGATTCTTACTTACTATAAACCATCTCACGTTAACCGGGTTCATTAAAACTTGGTGTCTGAAATCTTTGATGAATTGAGCATTCATCCTTTTGATAAAGACACCTTAACCTTTCTATTCTCCTAACTTTTGTTTCATAACTTTGTGTTTCTTAACTTCTTGATATATCATAATAGCCTCATTTTCCGATCTTTTGTTATACTCATCTTACCCTGTACATTCCCACACCTTTTATTTCTTGGCTGTCTAGACTCCTTATATCTATTCTATGAGAAGATATTTTTTTAAGACTCTTCTTGCCGAGATTTCAACATCCTCTTAACTCATTTTGCATAACTATTGGGCTCGGCTTTCCACCTTTGCTTAAGGATCTTTTATCTCTACATGTATTTATGCTTTCTGTAACTGGGTTCATTTATCTCAGCTATGACTTTAGGAGGCACGCGCATACTCACACACACACACACACACACACACACACACACACACACACACACACACACACACACACACACACACACACACATAAATTTTCTAGGCTGTTTACCGGTTCCATCCTATAAATTTTCTTGTCTCTCATTCTATGTATAACTTATGACCTTGTAGTGCACGGTCAGGTTCTTTATGTATCTCTTACTTAATATCTAATTTACCCAATGGTTGTACTATACAGGTTGGTCCTAATAACTTCCATGAGAACTTAACTGTTCAAATATTCTTATATGGGGATGCTAGCTATTCGGTTCTAATTATAGTTCATGGTTCCTCATACCTCTACTTCCATTGCTACCATAAGTCCGGTTATGGTGCTCGATGCTAACTTATTTCCAATAGTCAAGTGCGGTCAAGTGTCGTCACTTAAATACATGCAGATATACCGTATTTTGAAAATTCACTTGTTATGCTAATTATAACTTTACCATAACTTTTCTTCTTAATTCCATTATACCATATATCTACCAAACCACTCATACATGTGGCTTAGTCCGTCCCAAACCCGTAGTTGTTTGGTCAACTAAGACTGGGGCTAAGTATTTCTTGTAAATTACGCAAGTTAACACTTAATAGAACTTTGGTTTCAATTCAGTGTCGCGGGACCTCGCTATTACACGTTTTAATCTCCGCTTGCTAGGTATACTCTGTTGGATAATTATGACCCAAACATCACTATTTTGTAAAGAACATGGTGTTCTTGTACAAAATTAACTATGTGACAAAGGAAATTGCTCTTTTATCATTTGTAATTGGATTACCTGGATATATAAATGATAAAAGTCCATATGATTAGTACCAGATTAATAAGATATGAGACAGTATTAATCCATAAAGATTTAATCATTAAATATCCCTAGTCGTAGTATTATCGAGACTGGACATCGATAATACGGAATAGGCTAGTATTACACTTGTGCGCGTTATTGAAGCTTAACGACATAGTTCTCATATATTTGGGTATTGGATACTCATGCAAGTGTAATATGAGCATCTGTTTACCGATGGTACGGAAACAGCTTTGCTCTGGATAGACCCATCGAAATCTCATTGGTAGTATGATTATGTGTCTATGGGAATCTGAATAAGGGTAGGTGCATATGGTCTTAACCTGAGACTTGCATCGCTAATACTTGCGACAATCAGTATACTTTGGTTTTAGTTGTCTGGGGCTTTAACAGGTTCTGTGTACGCATCTTCTGGGTATACTCAGAATCGTAGTGTATTGGGTGTGATGTCAAGATGGAAGTATCACTTCAGTCATATGGAGATGATGATCACGCAGTGATACAGAACTGGTACTCTATAGTATTATAGCCATCGGGAAAGTATGACTAGGTCATGACTTTCCGATCATAAAAAGACTAGTTGCTAGTGATCTGATATATGCTTCGTACGGGGCAGACACAACTCCAGCCCTAGGCCTAGCATGTGATATCCGATACTGGATCGTAATATGAAATACAATGTATACTACGCCTGATACAGATTATATATATTCCATGTTGAATATATTTCTGGAGGATTGGGTAGGCATGGTGCTTTGCTAGAAGCCAACCATGTCTTGTAAATCGGTAAGAATGTGGTACCGTGTACGCACATGTTCGGATAGTTCGATGACCGTATTTACTGCCAACATATCCAGGAATCTCTTGGGTCGCTTCCCAAAGATTCACCGATGATATTTGACTCGAACGGAATTAATCTGGGATTAATTATGAGAGAGAGAAAATTAATCTAGGATTTATCTGGGATAAAATTCGAATAGAAGAGAGGGAACACGATTAATTTGGAATTAATCGCAAAGTAAATTTAATAGTTAAATTGGATTTTACTATTTAATTTATTTAATTGGGCTAAAATAATATATCTTATATATTAATTGAAATTAGATTTCAATGCGGAATTAAATTGGATTTTAATTCTAGTGAACGAATTAATTTAGAATTAATTCGTAAGCGACTTCCGTAATAATTTTACTGGGTATTATTATTTAATTAAATTAGATTTAATTACGTAGCGACGGAACATTCGTTTAGTCGGATTAAACGAACCGGGCCCAAAGTGTGTTGAGTAAGCCAACTCAAATTTTGAATTTAAAGTGGTGGGACCCACTTTACTTACATCAACCTTTTGACACTTTATGTGAGTAGTTGGCTACATTTAATTGTGATGGAAGTGGTTTGAAAAAGTAATTGGATTATATTAAAACACACACCAACCAAGTCAACACACTATTCATTCATCTCTCCCAAATCTCTCTACATGGCCGATTCTTCCTTTCTCTTGGAGAGAAAATTTTGCTTCCATTTTTGGACAAAGCTAGCACTTTGGGAGTCAATTAAAGGTGATAGGGAAACTCACCCAAGAGTTTGGAAGTCAAAAGGAGAGCTTGGAGCTTCTACAACAAAGAAAAAATTCTTGAACTTCATCCGATCAAAGTGAGTATTTCCGCAACTCTCTTTGATTTATTAACACACAAATCACCTTAGAGATCCTTAGCATGTTCTAGGAACACTAAAAATGGTATCAGAGCGAGATCTAAGCTTGATTTGATTCTAGGGTTCATGACTTTAATTTGGACATTTTTGCTTGGAGCATGAAAATGCAAAATTGGATGTTTGGTTATGCTTGGATGATTATACTTGGAGTTGTGTATCATTGGATTGTGAAAAATTGATTGGATCAAAATTTCCCAAATTTGTTAGCTTGGCTGAATGCAACCTAGGAGTAGCTCATGGTGATTTTTTGAATTTTAACAATTGGATATGTTAAATGGAATGAAATGAATTTTAGATGTTGAATGTTGATTTAATTAGATTGAAATAAAATTGGATGTTATTTTATTGCCATTGCCATGAGATGTGAAGCATGTTAGATTGATTTTGATTAATTTGTGTTGGACATGAATTAGATGTTAAGCATGATTAATTAGATTAATTAGTGTTTTGGAAATACTAGATTAATTAATTAATTAATTATGTTAATTACACTTGAAATGGATTAATATGTAATTTGGAATGATATATTAATCTAATTTGTTGTATTTGGGCTAATGGGCTTGGTTGGGCCAAATTTTGATCTTGGATCATATTTGGGCCTAAACCATTTCTATAAAGTCCAAAAATATGATATTGGGCCTTTAATAATTTAATTGGGCCTAATTGGCCTAAATTGATTTTATGGCATAGGGTGATTCCTAACTTGGGCCTTGGCATTTTGGGTTTGATCCATAATGGCCAAAGCCCATGTCTAAAGAATCAATTGAAAGCCCATTGGACTTTAATTGAATAGTATTGGATGCTAATTAGGTCTTTGAGACCCAATAAGATTGGATTTGGAATCCAAGTCTAAAAGACACTATTAAAAGTGTAATTATTTAATTTGGAATCAAATATGAATTAATATTGGATACAATTTAAATTTGATTTGAAATTGTAGTTCGATATAATTCAAGAATACGTACTTTGAGTATTTATTCTTAAACGAGTTAGACTCGCGCAAATCAAATCGTTGTTTGAACATTGGATGGTCATTAATTGAAAGATTAATTAATTGGATTATATTGATTGAATAGCATGCTTTGTGTGAATACTTGGATGTATTGTATGAATAATGTATATCGGATGGATATTAGAAAAGTGAGGGCAATTTTGGAAATTATTGTAACAAATTTAGAATTTATTAAATTGGACCTACGTGTCCAGCCTATTATCTCTATTCTCTTTGTATTTATCTTCTCATCAATTTCCCTCAATGTAAATTAGGTTTCTTTTTAGTGTTATGTAATTGGGTAGAAGTTTGTGCTAGCGGGAGAGAGGAAAGTGAGAGATTTGTTCTAGGAACAATTTGTTATATATCCATCCGCATATCATTATTAAATTTTATCGCGCCTTATTATGATTTTAGAATGCATGTTTAAGGGTGTATGATGAGACCTAATCAAAGATAATAAATTGGTTGCCAATTTACACAAAAAAAAACCCTCAATACAATATTAAGCGTTTTTCCTTCCATTGAGTGGTTCTCTCTCAAGATCCAAGATTGGCATTGGTTTGTTGGCCAAAGTCAAGACCTTTGTCCATCGCGGATGTTTTTGAACTGCGTAAGCTTTGTTCCATATCGTATGTCTTGGGCGGTTGTGACTTGTTGGCCAAAGTCAATGTCACTTCTTGTTCATCGACTTCGATTACGAAGCTTTCCCACTGTCCATAGAGGGTTAGAGGCTCGCCGAAAAATAGTGGGAGGCAAGTATTAAATTTGCAATTTCGTTTAGATACTTGCCAATATGTACTCATTTTATTTTTCGTCATTAATTAAAATAGAAATATATTAGTTGGAATAATATTCAATTGTTGTTTTAATTGAACAGTTAGACTGTATTCAAACAACTTCATTTGTAGTTGGTTATATAGTTGAACTATATTAATCATTACATTTGAATGTAACTGATCAATTGTAGTTGATTATATAGTTGGACTATAGCAATCATTACATTCGATTGTACCCGAAATCGTTGATTAAATAGTTGGACTATTGCAATCAAGATGGCTGAAAGATTAGCGTTTAGAACATAATCTTGGGTGAGAATGTCTTGAACGGCTTTAATCTGCAGATTGGGAAAAGAATCTCAGGATAGTCATGAGAGCTGGGAAGTTACTCTATTTGATAAAGAAATCTCTCGAGCCTGAGCCAGGAGTTGAGCAAATAAGTGGAGCATGAGCTTTGGAAGACTGATAACTTTAGTGCTCAATCCATTATGCTTTCTGCAATGACTCTTTAATTTCATCGTCAGAACTAAGGATTAGATCTTTATACCATGATGTTGAAATTAAAGGATCTTCATAGATCTAACCTTAGATCTTAGAAGTACGAATTGTAAAAGAATCTCTTTCGCTCGCGTGTGTCAGAGGGTACATCTATCGAGCACTAGGTGTCGGAGATGATTGCTGACATCAAACAGCTAGGTAAGCTGGGCATTACCTATGAGGTCGAGACTTCCATAGATTTGATCTTACAGTCTCTGCCCGAATACTGGAGCGGGTTCGTCATGAATTTCAACATGATGAACCAAGAGAGAACTCTTAGAGAGTTCATGGCTATACTCAAGGAAGCACAGCCAGAGCTTCTAAAAGGCAAGAAGTGCAAGGCGCATCTTACTTCGACATTCCAGAAAGCCAATGCTTGCCGAAGGCTTCTAGGGGTGTGAAGAAAAAGAGCAAGGCTAAATCGTCACAGTCTTCTTGGAAGACAAAGGAAATATCCCAAGATGTCTGCCTAAGCTATGGAAAACGGGTCACTGGAAGCGTGATTGTCGTATGGACAAGGCAGACATGAAGGAAGTGAATGTGGGGCAAGGATCCGGCTTCAGGTATGTTTGTTATAAACATGTCCACTACTGGTTTTAAAATTGGATTTTAGATACTGGATGTGGTACATAAATATATGTACTGATGTGCATGATCTGTTGATTAGCAGGATACTGGTTTCAGATGAGATCGACCAACAAGTCGGAAACAGGACGAGAGTCACTGTTTTGGCCATAGGAACCTAAGTTTTTGAACTGCCCTTTGGGCATGTACTTAAATTAGGAGATTGTTATAATGTACCTAGTTTGACTAAGAACATTATCTCTGTATCTATTTTAACTCGTTTGGGGTATACCTTTATGTTCTGAAACACCAGATGTTTTGTTTATAAAGATGATATTGAGATATACACATTAGATGTGAATAACCGTCTTTATATTTTGAATATAAATGAATCTCAAACATATAACATGACAAATAAAAGGCTCAAACTGAGTAAATCAGATGAGACTTATTTGTGGCATTGTTGTCTGGGATACATTAACAAAACTCGTATATCCACACTTTCGAAGAATGGATACTAGGACGGATTTGATCCTAATTCAAATGATGTCTACGAATCTTGTTTTTTAGGCAAAGTGCCTAAAACACCTTTTACATGGTAAATGTGCACGTGTCACCGATCTGTTAACCCTCGTTCATAGTGACGTAAGTGGGCCCATGTCTAGCTAGGATAGAGGTGGATATGAATACTTCGTAACCTTTACGGATGTGACATCGCGTTATGGTTATGTGTATCTTATGAAACACAAGTCGGAAACTTTTGAGAAATTGAAAGATTTTCGACACGAAGTATAAAAACAGACCGGTAAAAGTATTAAAATATTACAGTTGGACCATAGTGGATAATACTTAAACATATGAGTTTCAAGATTACTTGAAAGAGTATGGTATTCTTTCACAGTGGACTCCTCCCGGAACACCTCAGTTGGACGGTGTGACCGAACGGAGAAACCGAACTTAGTTGGACATGGTAAGGTTAATGATGAGTCGCTCTGAGCTAACAATTTTCCTTCTGATGATACACATTAAACAAGTGCAATACTTATTTTGAATAAGGTTCCATGAAAAAATTGTTAGACAGACTTCATATTAGATATGAACAGGAAAGAAATTGGGTTTCTCATTCCTGAAGATTTGGGAATGATGGACAGACTCTAAACGTTTGGATGATACCAAACTAGAACCCAAATTGGATAATTGCCTATTTGTAGGTTATCCTAGGGAAACCAAAGTATAGTACTTATACAACTCGCAAGAGAACAATGTATTTGTTGCTCTCCATGCGATTTTCCTCGAAAAGGAATTCCTAAATGCAATGGTAAGTGGGAAGAAAGTAGAACTCGATGAAAATCGGAGTGATACTATTCCAGGCACCGATCCCTTACGGAACATGAACAGTTCATCAGGGATGAAACAATCTTCGAATACACAAGAACCGTGTATGTCGGAGAGAGTCAGAAAACAACCTGGGAGGTATGGGTTTCTGATCTCACTTCATGTAGATATTAATCTTATTGAGGAAGATGGACCGACTACGTATGAGGAAGTGATACAAGGTATCGACTCCTTTTATGGCAAAGTGCCATGAAGTCCGAAATGGATTCCATGTATACCAACCAAGTTTAGACACTGGTTGATGTACCAGAAGGCATTGTGCCTATTGGTACTAAATGGGTCTTCAAGGAAGACAGACATGGATGGAAACATACGAACGTACAAAGCTAGTCTTGTACAGAAAGGTATCGTCAATGACATAGTGTCGATTACGAAAAAACTTTTTCAGTTGTTGCCATGATTAAATCCATTCGGATAATGCTTGCTAATGCCGCATATTTCATTTATGAAATATAACAGTTGAACGCCAAAACCGCTTTCCTTAACGAAAACCTTTTGGAGGATGTTTGTATGCAACATCCTGATGGATTTGCCGTGCCAAAACATGCAAACAAGGCTTGCAAGTTAAATCGATCCATTTATGGATTGAATCAAGTATTGAATTCTTGGAACCATCATTTTGATGTGATCATAATGGTATATGATTTAATTCAAAATGAAGATGATTCTTGTGTATATAAGAGGGTTAGTATGAGCGCACTGACATTCACTGTCCTTATATTGATGATGTATTGCTTCTCGGCAATGACATTTATATGCTATAATTGGTGAAAGCTTGGCTTTTATAAAATTCTCCATGGAATACCTGGGAGAAGCAGGCTTTATTCTGGGAATAAAGATCTACTGGAATATATCTAGAAAGCTGCTGACATTCTCCCAAAGTTCGTACATTTTGATATGTACGCAACCTGATGTCTCATATGTTTTGAGACATTATTAATCCACAAAGATTTAATCATTAAATATCCATAGTCGTAGTATTATCGAGACAGGATATCGATAATGCGGAATAGGCTAGTATTACACTTGTGCGCGTCATGGAAGCTTGACGGCATAGTTCTCATATATTTGGGTATTGGATACTCATGCAAGTGTAATAGGAGGTTCTGTTTACCGATGGTACGAAAACAGCTTTTCTCTGGATAGACCCATCGGAATCCCATTGGTAGTATGACTATGTGTCAATGGGAATCCGAATCAGGGTAGGTGTATATGGTCTTAACCTGAGACTTGCATCGCTGATACTTGCGACAATCAGTATACTTTGGTTTTGGTCGTCCGGGGCTTTAACAGGTTCTGTGTACGCCTCTTCTGGGTATACTGAGAATCGTAGTGTATTGGGTGTGATGTCAAGATGGAAGTATCACTTCAGTCATATGGAGATGATGATCACGCAGGGATACAGAACTAGTACTCTATAGTGCTATAGCCATCGGGAAAGTATGACTAGGTCATGACTTTCCGATTATAAAGAGACTAGTTGCTAGTAATCCGATATATGCTTCGTACGGGGCAGACACAACTCCAACCCCAGGCCTAGCATGTGATATCTGATACTGGATCGTACTACGCAATACAATGTATACTACGCCTGATACAGATTATATATATTCCATGTTAAATATATTTCTGGAGAATTGGGTAGGCATGGTGTTTTGCTAGAAGCCAACCATGTCTTGTAAATCGGTAAGAACGTGGTATTGGGTACGCACATGTTCGGATAGTCTGATAACCGTATTTACTGCCAACATATCCAGGAATCTCTTGGGTCGCTTCCCAAAGATTCACCGATGACATTTGACTCGAACAAAATTAATCTGGGATTAATTATGAGAGAGAAAATTAATCTAGGATTAATTACGGCAAGAATTTATCTGGGATAAAATTCGGATATAAGAGAGAGAACGCGATTAATTTGGAATTAATCGACAAAGTAAATTCAATAGTTAAATTGGATTTTACTATTTAATTTATTTAATTGGGCTAAAATAATATATTGGATATATTAATTGAAATTAGATTTCAATGCGGAACTAAATTGGATTGTAATTCTAGCGAACGAATTAATTTAGAATTAATTTGTAAGCGACTTCCGTAATAATTTTACTAGGTATTATTATTTAATTAAAATTGATTTAATTACGTAGCGACGGAAAATTCGTTTAGTCGGATTAAACGAACCGGGCCCAAAGTGTGTTGAGTAAGCCAACTCAAATTTTAAATTTAAAGTGGTGGGACCCACTTTACTTACATCAACCTTTTGACCCTTGATTTGAGTAGTTGGCTATATTTAATTCTTATGGAAGTGGTTTGAAAAAGTAATTGGATTATTTTAAAACACATACCAACCAAGTCAACACAATATTCACTCATCTCTCCCAAATCTCTCTACATGGCCGATTCTTCCTTTCTCTTTGAGAGAAAATTTTACTTCCATTTTTGGACAAAGCTGGCACTTTGGGAGTCAATTAAAGGTGATAGGGAAACTCACCTAAGAGTTTGGAACTCAAAATGAGGGCTTGTAGCTTCTACAACAAAGAAAAAAGTCTTGAACTTCATCCGATCAAAGTGAGTATTTCTGCAACTCTCTTTGATTTTGTTCACACAAAAATCACCTTAGAGATCATTGGCATGTTCTAGGAACACTAACATTCTCTACTACCGTCACTACACCCGGACAGCTTTACTTTCAACCTTTTCCTTAGTATTCTTTTCATCTTCTAACTTATCTCATTCTTTACTAAGAACTTCCTTGGTCTATTTCTCTATATTCCTAACTGAGGGATATATATATATATATATATATATATATATATATATATATATATATATATATATATATATATATATATATATATTACGTTCTAATTCTAGTTTCTTGTTCCACCTTCATTACTTGACACTACCTATTCTCTGAATCACCCCATCTGTTCAACTTCTCTTCTCATTCCTTTGCTCAGAGCTGTTACTTATTTATATTCTGTTGTTAAAGTACGTCCGAAGGTTTTAAGTTCCGGTTCTCTTTCACTATATTTTCATTTATTGCTAGGAGTATCTTAAGGTAATGTTGAAAATCCGTCTCTGTGATTACTGTCCAACGAGGGTTGGGAGGGTGGGAACTTATCCTGAAGTCTTCAAATTATGATGATCTAAATACACATACTGCTCATCTATGAGCCTAGTAATCTCGTGAATCTATATATCTGATATATTTCCTTACCTTATGGTACTACTGCTAAAAGTGTTTGGTTTGCCTTTCCCAATCTTACTTCTGATCAATTCCATTTATCATAGACACTGCCTCTTCTGCAAAATCCCTCTAGATTTATGATCTCTAAAACCTTCCTCATGCTTCCTCTGCACACCTTCCTATATAGTCTATATTATTAAATCTTCCGAAGTCGTTACTTTCTCTCTCTGAATATCGCTAACCTCTCTTTGATATTCTTCCTTAAGAAACTTGCTCTGCTACAAGGTTTTTTTCTTGTCTCAGATCCTTGAACTTCTTGCACCTTTATTTTTCTAGAAACTCCATCCACTTTGATTGCTTAAAAAATCTCCACTAAGTTTCTTGATTTGGTGCTACCATTTTCCTAGTTTCCCCTTCGTACTTCTAAGTCTTTACTTCTTTAAGGGTTTCTTAACTCAATGGTGATTTCCGAACTTAGCTCAACTTATGATAGTTTCTAATCGTCTCATCTCATACTTCTTATCTATGTTTCATTGGACCCATGGATTTGGCTATCGAGCCATCTCGTAACTCACTTATTCTCTCAATTACACTTTTTTACTGGTTCTTTTCTTTATTGAACCCTAAATTGGGAATGGATACATGCTCACGTGTCTAGTTCGATGTTTATTTGCTTACTCGAATCAAGGTTTCCGGAAGGAAAAAATCCTTATTCGTTCTGTCAGAGATTGTTCGACTATTCCATATCTCGGGGTCCTGCAACTACCATCAATTTTCTACACTACTATCTTTTTATTTAATTATCTATGTGCCCTAATGCATTGAATTTCCTTGTTATTTCTCACATTCCTCGTATATATATATATATATATATATATATATATATATATATATATATATATATATATATATATCTGTTCTACACATTGCTGTTAATGTTAGTGGTGTTTTATTCTTCTTACTGCTTTTAGACCTCTTATTTCTGTTCTTACTTTAAATCTCAACTTTAGCACTATGTTCTACTATCCATACCGGTACTCTTGTCACTTCCTAAATATCTTCAACCTCTCGGGTCTATTATTGTATACATCACAGATTTCTACTAACTTGGGCTGCTTTTTAAAGGTTTAAATACATTGGATCTAGCCTGTGGACTTCTGCTAGGAACGAGTGCAAACATCTTATATGTTGATGAGGTTCGGTGTTTTTGCTCTAGTACTTGTGTCCCGGTAGGGTCTATTTCTTATGTAAGGTAGATATGGGGTAGACTCAGTGAGGACTGCTTCCTTAACTGGTATGACTAAGTGGTTGAAAATTGGATAGCTTAAGATCTTGTCTCCATCGGGTTGCTTGAGATAAGGTAACTAATCATTTCTGCTTATGACTTTTAATTGCCTATTTGTGGGCCTGGGTGCGGGTCTAGAGATCTGGACTTCTCTAGGTCCTTTTTGGTATCTCTCGTCTGTGGGAACTTCCTAGGCTAGTTTCTATCTCTTACTCGTTTTATCCTTCTGTCTATTCCTCGTCGCTTGGGAAATTCGCTGTCTATATAATTCACCTGAGGCTTTTAAATCTATTTAAGGAAATTTCTGAGAAAAGAATGAGTCTTACGTCTGTTAGGCACTTTAATACTTACTCAGGATCTTTTATTCTTTTTACTACTATAAATTTTGCTACATCCTTATTTATCTGTTTCTGCTTCTTTATCTCTTATTAACTCTATTTGCATGAACCTCTACTACATGTTCTTTTGATCATCTATTTATCCATTCATACTTCTCTTTCTAATTTTCTCTTTCTCTTTCTATTCTCATTGGTAGGTATCCTTTGAACTTTTCTATACCCTTCTTTACTATCCCAAGTTCTGGTGTTTTCCTTCTTATCTCATTCGATACTTCTATCTCGTTACTACCGCTTGTTACTTAGATCGTCTGTACCTTACTTTTCTTTCTAGCTTTCTCTCTCTCTTCCCTACTTCCTTAGGTGATTATCCATATAAATTTATTATTTCCTTATGTTTCCTTACCTTTCCGTCTTTGACTGCTTGAACCTCTACGCATCTCTCTTTCTTATAACGCTTTTTCCACTCCCTCGGGTACTTCTCTTAAAATCTTACTGTCTGGTTTCATAGTTCGTTTGTGCTTCTGATAATGGGTCAGAATAACTATTGGGAAAGTCTCAACTTGGATCTAGAGCATCGTTGTTCTTATAAAGAATATTATTCGAATAGTCTGGGAAAAGCTTACTAACCTATCTATAGAACTTTGAGGACGTACTCGAGGATCGGATACTGGAGAGGTAGTGCCCTGCATATAAGTATCTCGGATATAGTATGTATACAAGACCCCAACACTCTACCCACTGCAGTCACTGACTCCCTAAACTATGCTCTGATACCATCTTTGTAACATCCCTAATTCGGGAGATCTTACCGACGGGGGATAGACCGTACTAACCCCATAAGCCTCTGACTCTGCCAACTGCTACTCAAATATTAATATTATTTTCTAAAATTATATGTATATCAATCGAGTGGGACCATAGCTTGAACTTAACAACTCAATACACAAACTCTACTCCAATAATGTATACATACAGACACATGTTTCTACAATGACTACACATATCTCAATTACTAATACATAATTTTTATTTGATTCTGATTGACTCCAACTGGACTCTTACTCTTTGACTTGGACTGGTGGACTCCAAACCCTAGTGACTACATCAGTATTCGTCCTCCCGAGCTCGTCCTCCGAGAATACCTGCAGCCACAGAAAACTGGGAGTGGGGGGTTAGATCGTTGTACAATCAAGTGAGTGGACAGAAAACTGAAATACTAATATCAAAATATTTAGTTATAAAATCAAAGTACTAGAAGAAATATTTATATGAAAACTCTTTGTAATATTGCGTCTGAAATATTCTTTATAAAATTCATCTTTCTGGAAACTGCTTTTGAAACTCTGGTCTCCGAAAACTATTTCTAAAATCTGATTTTTTTTCTGAAAGCTGAATACTGAAAATTTGGAATCTGAAACTAGTCTGAATCTGAAAAACTTGACACATGGGGGCATTACGTATCGTCGTCCCCCCATACGTCTATCTGGAGCCAGAAATGCAAAACCATGACTTTAGGGCGTTATGTATCGTCGTCCCCCAAAGCATGCCACTCATGTCTCTGAGACTGGTGGTCTTGGGGCGTTACGTATCGTCGTCCCCCAAGCCACAAGCCAGAACTGGGGGTGCGGATCTATGCTACCCTTCAAGCTCTGAAACTAGTGTCTAGGGGCGTTACGTATTACCATCCCCCTAGCCCTGAACTAGGATCTGAGGGTGTTACGTATCGACTCCCCTCAGTCTTCTACATGTGCACATGTTCTCTGTCCGTCAATTCCAAATTGTATCAAGTTGCATACTGGGGTGGGTATTGTTGGGGTTTTGGGCGAAGGGCGCGGCGGAAGCGCTGTTCGAGCGAAATCGTAATTTGAAAACTTTTCAAATTACCGAACAAATTATTCAATATCTAATATGAATAATTTATTCATATTTCACCTAAACACATTTATTCGATATCAAATAACGACATAAATAAGGTAGAAACTTCACGAAACTTTTACGAAAAACTTTTTTCTGCAAAATGACGCAAAACGCATTTTTGATCGAACCGACCACCCAACACTTATGGGGACTACCCAGGTCAGCCCCAATAGTGTTAGGGAAGTTCATGGGCTGCCCGAATAGTGACAAATTTACTGTTTGGACAGCCGTCACCCCATTGGCTCAAAAGTCACCTGGTAACGTTGTTTTTCATCGTTTTCGCTTATTTCAACTCCGAAACAATTTTCGGAAATTGTTCCAACACCCAAAACACATCCAATACATTTAAATGACTTATTTTTCATCACAAAATTTCCATATTTTCAGGTCAAAACAGTGAGCACAAAAACAGTCCATTTAACATGCTTTAAATCCAATTTTTAACAAAATTAATCTAATTAATCCAACACCCATTCAAAGCCACCACACATGAAGAACTCTAAAACAATTCTAGGCATAATAAGAGTGGTTATCACACTCTATAATGGCAACCAAGGTTGTCTAACCACAAATTGAACTCAAATTACTTTAATCTAGTTCAATATTCATTTACACATGCTAAACAATTTCAATTCATCCTCCAAACCAAAAACACCCAAATTATAAAGTAAAGAAGAAACCCTAGAATCCATCTAATTAATCAAGAACAAGAAACATGCTTTCCAAGCTTGAGGGGATTGAAGATTACCTTTAATCTTTAATTTTCCTAAAGTTTTTCTTGGTTTTTTTCATCATTTATTTTTTTAATGAATCATCAAGCCAAGTTGAGAGTTTTTTGAAAGGAGGTAGAATCGGCCATAAGCTTCACTTGGAAGCAAAAGAAAAATTTTTCAAATAAAAAAAGGGATGACCGACTCTAGAGGGCCATTTTGGTCATTTTCAAAATTTGGTCCAATCAAATTATATTAAACTTTATGTTAACCAATCATAATTGCACACATAAAGTTTAATTAAATCATGCCATGTGTTCCAATAATAATTAAACATATTTCATTACATTTATGAAATATAGATATTATTTAACTATTCAAATATTTAACAATTAAATATCTAAATAATTAATTAGTATAATTATTATTATATATGTATTTTTATTTACATTAAATAACAAATACATATATTAATGGCATGTGTCAAAATCTCATTTGACGATTAATTAATGTGTATCTAATCGAATTATGTAACAAATATAAATACACAATAATTATTAATTGACCAAAATCCCCTAATGCATGTGTTATCATTTAACCGATTAAACGATTTGAATTAACTCACTTAATCTGATGAAGTATTATGAATAATTTGTATTACTCATAACACGTTGCCCAAGTGCTCAACGAGTACACTTCATATTGTGGGACTCTCTAAGTTTAGGTTTATCCATCACGAAATCGAATTCCGTGTCCATAATTCACCCATTCATGAATTATGACGACCACGGATAATCTCGCTAAACTATGCAAGTCGAGGTCATTGCATACGTATAATCCCTCTGTCACAGGCTATCCATATTATACATGGGATATAGATAAGAACATCAAATCCTTTCGGTATAATATAGTCGACTTTCAATTTACGATCTCTAAGTAACATTCGGAACTTATTTCCGAAGTTATACCACGGCCATGGATTTACTAGATCGTAAAACGTGCAGGATACCTATGCCATGTACACAGGACTGACGGATCCTCTCTTGATACGCACTGGATAACTCACATACCCAACGAACAAGCGGAGGTCTAATCTAAATAGATCAGTGACGTGACTGCTATTATAGTGTGGAGGATAACTCACATATCCCACTGTGGTATCCCAGGTCGAATGACCACTATGCTCGCTCAACTCGAGAAGATTCCTATTGACGTTGGTGTACTATCTATTAGGAAATCTTCAGTGAGTCGTTCAGTATTTATCAAATAAACACCTACATGTCTATACGAGTCTCTCGAGACTCATGGTTCATTGGGATAAACCAGCGGACCAAGTCACTATATACGACATGTACTGGTCTCATCGGATTTTACTAACCGACCCGTGTTAGTAAATCTTGACAAGGAACTTTATTTAAGGATATACATCTTATAGTGCGCTTCCCAATGTCAATTACAAACTACGTTGTAACTACGCACTACGTTGTAAATTTTATGGTCTTTATCTAATATACACGTATCACTAAACCAGATTCAGTTTCGATTTAATCGTAATTGAATATTCAATCGTAATTAGATCGAATATGTGTATAAAAGAAAAGAGGTTCTACCATTAAATAAGTAATATCACTGAAAAATGAATTGTTCATATTTATGAATCGAACATAAATACGATCCGGATTGGCACTCTGAGCACCAACCCTAACAATTTCTCCCACTTTCTCTAGTGCCAATCCACTGTATCATATACACATCTCAATGTGTATCACATACTCATGGCCCTCAAGAGCTCACCTAGCACTCAAGAGGTAGGCAACAACAAGTAAGCTCGCTTTACAAATCGAGTCTGTCCAACAAACCCAACCGTTTTCCTTACCAAGCATCATTCATATTTTGTAGAATCCAAATTCCACATCATATGACTCAGACACTATATCAGTATTGTGTTATAGCTACTAAGTTGTCTATGTATTTAGAGATCAAATCCAAATACTATGAGACAACCGTAAACATTACACTAATATAAAAACTTCTAATCTTTAGGGTCATTATGCAACTTCATAAGTCAATACTTCATAAGTTGTAACTGATTCCACTAGTTTAGTCTAATCAACAGTGACACTCCCACTGCATCTTTTCTAACTTTATATGACATAGACCATCTAATGTCATAATTAGAATCAAAACTAATCTAACCTTATGGTTGCAGACTAAATTCTCCATGAATAAGTAGCTCGTTTTTAATATCTCAAAGATCACAAAGAACATGTTTCAAAATCCATCATATGGTCCGCAGCATATCAAAACCCAATACATAATACTAACACTTTCTTAAGTTCATCCAATGCACAAAACAACTTACATTTTCTACTAACACTTCAAAGCTAAAACCCAATACATAATACTTCATACTACACTCAATTTCACATATATTAAACCACCAACTCATCATCAATCAACTCTTAATCTATCTCACACACTTCACCAAATTATACCCAAAAATCCACAAGTTATGATTCATCAACATTTCCATTGTTTTAATGTCAAAAATGATACTATTATCATCACAACCAAATTCCCAACACAATATAATCATTAACTCATCAAAGCTTAAAAATTCATAATTTGGGTTATGAATTTCTTATCTCTTTCTTTTGATTCTTTTTAAATCTTCAAGTCTTCCAAGGAGGCCTATGCTCTTCCTTGCCTCATCCTCTCCATTTTCTCTCCTTTTTTTTCGTTCTTCTTCTTCTCTTCCTTCTTTCCTTCTTCTTTATCTCTCCTTCACGTCTCCCCCCTCTTCTTTTGTTTCCAATTCTTTTGAATTTGTGAATAGTGCACCCTTTTTATAGTTGGCCCTAAAAAAATAGTGTAGAAATTTGTGGATTTTACTAGAATGCCCTCAGTTACTATTCATTCGAATTTTTGATCTGCATGTTTAGCTTATTTATGGTTAGAATTTGGAAACATATTCAACGTGAAAGTTGTAGATCTAGATCTCAGATTTCTGGCGATATAAAGTTCATAAAAAGCGGAGTTCATATGAAAAAGTTATGGTCTAAATAACATGGACTGTCTGTATTGGAACATCGTAACGCCTAATGTTGGATTTTCGAAGAATTCACCGATAGTCATCTCATGGGATTTTATGTTTCCAAAAAAATTTTATATTAGGTGACCCTCGTCTCACAGTGTATCAGCAGTCAGAACTCATAGTCATTACAGACCATTACATGTCGTATATCGTGACTTGGTCCGATGGTTTATCCCAATGAACCATGAGTCTCGGGAGACTCGTATAGACGTGTAGGTATTTATTTGATAAACACTAAATAACTCACCGAAGATTACCTAATATATGGTATACCAACATCAATATGAATCTTCTCGGGTTGAGTAGCATAGTGATTCTTTGACTTGAGATACCACTGTGGATATATGAGTCATCATCCACACTTTGATGGCAGTCACGTCACCGATCTATTTAGATCAGACCTCCACATGTACATTGGGTTTGGACCCGTGCTCATGATATCTTGTGAGTATCAAGATAGGATCCGTCAGTTCTGTGTACAAAGCATGGGTATTCATTATAGGATTAGTAATCTGTTAAATCCATAGATCTATGGTACACTGTAGAAGTTAGTTCTAAGTTTTCTTATGACATTGCTAATAGAAACGTCGACGAGATTATACCTATAGAGATTTGACGTCAATATCTATATCTCTGGAATAATTCGAATATCTGTGAATGAGAGATTATACGTATGCGATGACCTCGACCTGTATAGTTCAGCGAGTTTATCTATGGTCGTCATAATTTACGGGTGGGTAAATTATGGTCATGAAATTTGATTTCGTGACGGATATGCATGAACTTAGAGAGTCTCACTAAAGAAATATACTCATAGAGAACTATGGCAACTTTTATGAATAATACTGATTATTTATAAATAGTTTAACGGTTAAACGAAAGAAACATGCATATGGGGCCTTTTAGTCATTTCCTAATTAATGTGTATTTGTATTTCATAAATTATTTTATTAATACACATTAATTAATTATCAAATTATGATATTTGACATATATCATTAATATATGTATTTGGATTATTTAAAGTAAATATAATACATATATTTGGATATTGTATTTAAATAATTATTTAATTATTTAATTGTTAATAATTAAAGTAAATAAAAATATAAAATATCCAAGTTGATATTTATTAAAGGAAATGATTAAAGTGTATAAGTTTGACTTTTACATTTATGATCATGGTTACCAAATTGATTTTTGCTTCTTTAATTAGTTAAAAAGGCAAAATATCTATTTGTTTTCTTTTACCAAATTTTGGCCCTTGACCTAAGTATTTAAAATTTTTTTTTTCATTTTGCTTAACAAGTTCAAGCCTCCAAAAATATAAACAAAAAGAGTTGAGAGAAAAAGTTTGAAGCCAAGAAGTTAACCAAGGAAAAACTTGAATTTTAGTAAGTATTTTTCAACTTCCTATTAGAAGAAAAATTGTTTCTTTTGTTCTTGGCTATAACATATCTTGTTCTCAAGTTTTTCTACTCTTTTGTGTTTGTGTTATGATGGTTGGAAGCATAAATGAAAGATATATACATGTGTATTTAACAAAGTATGCTTATAAATAGTGTATAAGCACACTTTTGATCATTTGATGATCTTGTTGACATTCTAGAGTTATTAGGCCACTCATTGATGACCTAGAATTATTCTTGAGTTGTTTCAAAGTGGTGAGACTTGTTTGGTGTGTTAGAGATTAAATTAAAGTATTGAATTTGGTTAATTTTGGTTAATTTTGTTAATTGGACTAATTTGAGAAATTGGAATTCTTAACCTAAACCAAAATTGGGCTTTTCATATATATGTGTTTTATAATGATGTATATATGATGTAAATTTAATTTGGTGTTGATTGGATATCATCTAATGTTGTTTTTAACAAATTTGGACAAAAATGTAAAATCTGGAAAATGTTGGGACCTCTCGGCAATTTTGGATTTTTGTGGGATTTTTGTTGTGAATTGTATTTTGATGTATATGATATGTATAAATCATTTTGGTAGTGATTCGAAATCACTTAAATTTGTATTTGACAAATTAGGACTAAAATAATCAAAATGCAAACTATTAGGGTCTCACGGCAATTAAGAGAAAAATCTAATTTTTGGGATAAAAATCTATTTTTGAGTATTTTGTAATTAGAATAAATTATTTTATTTTAATTGCCCAAGAAAATTAATTACCGGAAATTATTTCGGAGTGAAAATAGTGAAAAACGGCGTTATCGGGTAACGGCAGTCCAAATAGTGAGTTGGTCACTGTTCGGGCAGCCCACGAATCGTCCAAATATTTTTGGGGCTGACCTAGGCAGCCCCCATGTGCATTGGTCGGTCGGTTCGGTCGGAAACGTGTTTTATGCTATTTTGTGGAAAATATTTTTGTAAAAGTTTCGCGGTGTTTCTATATTATTAATGTCGTTATTTGATATCGAATAAATATGTTTAGGTGAAATATGAACAGATTATTAATATTGGATATTGAATAATTTATTAATAAGTTTAAAAATTTTAAACTACGATTTCGCCCGAACCGCGATTCTTCCGCTGCGCCGCCCTGAAAAACCCAAACAAAATGGTATCAGAGCGAGTCTGATTCTGAACCCATGATATGATTAGCCCTTTTAAATTTGACATTTAATTAATCTTTACTATTTACATGCATGTATTTGTTTAATTTTATTAAATAAAGTGAATTACATCTTTTAGAAAAATCCCTGTTAAATAAGGTTTTAAAGTGACTAGTATTAGGAATACTTGTTTCTTCGTCCGCCTTGTCAATACGGATGTGAATGATTTAATGATGCTATAGTTGTATCGTGCCAAAGTTGTGCACTTATGGCTGAAGGTAGTTCATTTGCGCTGGTAGAATTTATATGATAAGAGACAAATTCAAGTGAAAGTGGAAATTCTGAATGTGCCAAAGCTGTCAGGACTACATCGGTAGCTTGAGTTTGTCATTGACAATTGAAGCCTTGATATGCCTCATGTGAACGTGCCAAAGTTGTCACAATGAGAAACGGTCAGGACAAAAAATAAGGAGTCACAACGAGTGTGATTGACAATGAGTTGTCTACCCGTGAATATACGTAGGCGAGAATATGCCAAAGCTGTGAGTCGAAATATATTCATGGGGTCCACTTCCTATTATGAAATTCAATTTAATTAATGAATTCTCATTTTCCGTTGGAGATTACGATATTACGTAAAGTAGTGGGAGACACTGCTGGGTTAAAAATCCATAACTAAGGTAGTGTGTAATATTATGAAAATTGTCGCTTGTATTTTCCTTATTCTATTATTTAGATATAATTAAACTTTTATATACTGCATGTATATTTTATATATATTTTCTGACTTAACTTATATTTACAGATTTCCAGAATATGTTCTAGATTAGAGTAGGCTGTGATATAATCCTTTAGAGAGAATATTTTCTTATGTAGTCAAGATTGACATGAATTGGTTCATGTCTCGAGATCCTTCATTGGCATTAAGAAAACTCCATTAGGTATTTGTTTATCTGATAATGACGTTTCTTGGCTTTATTGATATTTAGATGTCACGTGTCTGACACCATTTGCCTTTCAAATATTTGGAATTGTTGTAAATAGTTTAAGGCAAACTATAAGGCTAAAGAAATGAGATACGTATAGTTTTGTAGAAAATATTGATTCTCACAACACGACAACTATAAGTATTGGATACAAGGTCTATGTTAGTGTCTTTAAGACTTGCCAAGGAACCTAAACATGATTCTAGTGTGAATAAAATCAAGATAAGTTACGGAAGACTTACATTGATCGGTAGAGAAGTTCAAAACTTTTGTTGGATGTTGGAAGCTCCAAGCCTTTGAATTGAATTCCAAACTCAAGGGTGAGTTTCCCTATCACCTTGTTTGAATCTTTAAAGTGCTAGCTTTGTAAAAAATTGAAGCAAAATTCTTCCCCTCCAAGGGTGAAGAATTCGGCCATTGAGAGAGAGTTGGGAGAGATGAGTGAATAGTTCAAAACTAATCCAAAAAATGGTGTTGACTTAGCTTTCAAAAGTTGGTGGTTGTGTAATAAATCCAATTCACTTTATTGCCAACCACTTACATCACAAGTTGACAAGTGATGTGAGTTGTGGGTCCCACCCAATTAATTCCAAATCAAGTTGGCTTACACAATACATTTTGGGCCCGTTCGTTTAATCCGACTAAACGAATTTTCTGTCTCTACGTAATTAAATCTAATTTAATTAAATAATAATACCCAGTAAAATTATTACGGAAGTCGCTTGCGAATTAATTCCAAAATTAATTTGTTCGCTTGAATTAAAATCCAATTTTAATTCCGTATTGAAATCCAATTTCAATTAATATATCCAGTATAATATTTTAGCCCAATTAAATAAATTAAAAAGTAAAATCCAATTTAACTGTTAGATTTACTTTGCCAATTAATTCCGAATTAATTGCGCCTCTCTCTCGACGAATTAATCCCAGGTTAATTTTTGCCGCAATTAATCCCAAATTAATTCTTCTCTCTCATAATTAATCCCAGATTAATTTTGTTCGAGTCAAATGTCATCGGTGAATCTTGGGGAAGCGACCCAGAGATCCATGGATATATTGGTAGTAAATACGGTTATCGGACTATTCGAACACGTGCGTACCCGTACGGTACCACGTTCTTACCGAATACAAGACATGGTTGGCTTCTAGCAAAGCACCATACCTACCCAATTCTCCAGAAATATATTCAACATGGAAATATGTAATCTGTATCATGCGTAGTATACTAAGTATTGCGTATTAGGATCTGATGAGTGGTATTTATATCACTATTTCCCACTCATTTACCTTAATATTTTGTATAGTTTCTTGAGTTTTGTGAACGTTTTGATGTGTTTTATTGTTATCTTGCAGATAAATAAAGTTTGGACAGCACTGGAGGCAATTTGGGGCAAAACCGGACAAAAATGCGTCAACAGGGATATTTTGGTCTTCTGAGCGTCGCGACTCTGGAGCACTGCGCGCCGCGACGCCCGCGTCGTGCCGGTTCTGCTAAAATGCGCCATGGTCAACGGGTCAACAATTTGAAAAGTTTGACTTTGCTAAAATGCGCCGTGCCACGTGTCACCATCACATCCGATCTGCTAACGTGCGCCGTGACACGTGTCAACATCATATGCTGCCGACACTCTGACATGACACGTGTCGCCTCGTCATCAGCCATGTCATCGGTCAATCAGTCAACCATGCCACGTGTCATGCCACGTCATCAGACACGTCAGCAAGTCAACAAGTCAACATGCCACGTCAGCCTCAGCCAATCAGAATTTGACACGTGTCGCCACGTGTCGCCATCCATTGTGCCGACAGTTGTACAGTCAGCCGCCACGCCACGTCATCGCCACGTCAGCGCCACGTCATCTCCGCGTCAGCATGACGTCATCACAATAATTGAGAATTAGCCGCCTTGACACGTGTCAGTTGTACAGTCAGCCGCCTTGCCACGTGTCGCCGTCTCATTGTGCCACGTCGACAAAATAGCGTCACGACGCGGCGCACAGTGACCAAACAGTGAATTATTTTACTATAAATAGAGGCCGAATTTTCAGTTTTTAAGTGTACCTTTCTCTCTCTTGATTTCTCTCTCTAGAGAGAGTTTCTCTCTCTAGAATTTTATTTTTATTTTTTAGTTTTTTTATTTTAGTTTTGTAAATAATTTTAATTACTTTTGTAATAATAGTAATTTAATTTTTACTTTTTACTTTTTACAGTTTTTACTATTCACCATGTTGAAATAATTTCCTCAGCTAGGGTGAAAGGTAATTCTTCTACTATTGCTATTTAGATTAATCTCCCTTAAAAATAATATATTAACTATTTAAAATATTGACTTAATAAGGAATACCGCTATATTGGTCGGTTGGTAATTTAATTTTAATCTGTTTTAAACCTGACTAATCAAGGATACCGCCAGACTGGTCGGTTGGTAAATTATTTTTGGTTCCGCCTTAATGGCTGGTTGGACTTAATTTGACTTAATCAGGATACCGCCAGACTGGTCGGTTGGTAAATTCACACAAGTTTATATATTATTTTATGGGAGATATCTAAATTAGTAGTAGTAAAAGTAATTCCTTTTACCTTAGCATTTTATTTTATTGTAATTTACTTTTCAGCATTTTACCTTATGTCATTTTATTTTATGTATTTTATTTTTATAGTCCTAGTTATGTGTTAGTTAATTAGGGGTTGTGATGACTTTTAATATCACCGGTTTATAAGGGATTATTTTATAGTTGGGTAATTTAAAAGTTTATTTATTAAGTCTTAAGCTTAATGCTTCTTGTTGTCTGATCACCAATAAGATTGATATGGTAAATCTAAAATGAACTAGACATAGGGATTTTAGGTTTCAGCCTTAGACTTAATAGCCCACGATCTTCCTTGAGGATAGATAACCCTTTAATAGATTTCCTTACAGGATAGGAATATACCTGTCGGGCGGGGGTAGCCATAATTGGAACTTAGACTTAATGAATCCAGGTAATGTGGTTGACATAGGAATATGGTTTATTGGGTTATACTGGGTATTTGTAATTGACCATCGGAAGAGGCTTTTACATAATTTAGTGTTCCAGGTTAGTAAACTGATTTATTACACAAACATAAAATAATCACTTCATCTTTAAAATGATATTAAAAGAAATCACAACCTTAGATTTTTGTGTCTATTATTTTCCTTAGTATTTTCTTTTATCTTTTTATTTATTTAGCAAATCTTCAATCAACCAAATCAATCAAGCAATCATTCTATTCTCCCTTTAATTAGATATTTGTAAATAAATAGATTCAATAATTAATAACAACAGTAGGAATTAAGTCCTCGTGGGATCGATATTTTTATACTACTTGAACGATACGTGCGCTTGCGTTATACGTGTGTGTTTACGCCGGTCAAGTTTTTGGCGCCGTTGCCGGGGACTTATATTTCTTGAGTTGTTAATTTTGAAGCTATCTAATTTACTTGTATCTAATTTTCTTTATTTTTATCTGTAATTTTTATTTCTTCCTTTTGATTTCAGGTGACTTAAAATGGAACATACTGGGAGATTGAAAGACTACGTGCTTTACAAGAAGATACACCCCACATCTGGGAGCAACAGTCCGGTTTTCTGAGGCCTGTTGTCGAGCCCAATGATTATCACTGGATGCCAGAACCAAACAATACTACATTTGCTCAACAGAATTCAATGTGGATATGTGACATATGTAATGGTGACCACCCAAGCGATTATTGCGAATATAACTACCATCCAGGGTGGCAGAACTATCAAGATCCTTCATGGTACGAAGAACCATCACATTTCACAGAACCACATTTTCCATCTTATCCACCATCTTCCTTCGATCCTTATCAAGAACCAGAACCATCCGAGGAAGATCAATTGATTCACATTTCAAAGAACAAGCAGCTCAATTTGATGCACAAATTCAGAGTCAAACAGAATCCATACAGAGAATGACAGATCAGATCAGACAATTAACAGAAAACCAGAACTATATACCTCAAGAACCATTCTCAGATGACACTGATGAAGCCTTCAAGTACCAATCATTTCACAATGACATTTCAACAGAGGAGGAGGCTGAGCAGTATCAACAACCAGATGTATCAGTTCAGGAACTTGAACCGGCAAAGTCTCGATTTGATTTTATTTTTCAGATTCTGACGATGATGAAGCTGATCCATTTATACCAACTGCATCAAAAATTGAGGATGGAATTCTGTGTCCTCAAAACGAAGATCTTGGAGATTCCATTTCACAAATGTTGAAGAAGAAAATCTTCATGAACCATCCAATCCAGTCATATCAGAGGATGAAGACCTAAAATCTAACTTTTTTCATTCTCAGGTTGACAATTTTGAAACATGTATTTCACAGATGACAGATGAAGAACTAAATACAGAAATTTTAAAATACATCTGTGAAGAAAATGTGGAGCAAGAAACAGAGCAAATGGAGGAGCAAATGTCTGACCTTAATAAAAATCCAGAGCATTCAGGAAAAACATCACTGTTTTGGGGAGTACAAATCAAAGATATCACCCAGAAGCTTGACAGAATGGAACTTCCATTCCAAGTCAAACACCATACGAGACCTCCTAATTTTCTTTCTTTCTTTGCAGGAACCACTGGAGTAACAAAGATTAAAAAGATGGTACGAGCACTGAATGAGACAAAACTCATTTTGCCACTTTACCGATGGAAGAGACCATTCAAAAGCAACGCTCACGGGATTGTCTTTAATCGGACATCCAAAACGACACTCAAACCTCCTTGACATATGGATTTCAGTCACGTCTGGCTGAAGACGAAAAATTTAGCGCTAGCAGGGAGGCAACCCATGTAATTTGTTGTAATTTATTTTTTGTGTGTAAACTTTTTAATTTGTTTGTTATTTTTGCAGGAAAAATTTAAAATGGAATTTATCAGGACAAAGCAAGCCAGTGCAAGCGGGATTTTCAAAATAAACATTTGACAAAATCACGAAGATACAAAGTCAATCCAGAAAAGACGGCCGAATAAGGAATCAGCTCTTGAGAGGCGTCCCTATGGATTTATCTGTCGCAAGACATGGTTTTGCCAAAAAAAAAAAAAAAAAAAAAAAAAAAAATCCCCAGTCAAAACCCTAACCCTAAAAGACCGAGTGTCGCGACGCTAGGCAATATTTGGCGTCGCGACGCTGACTCAAAAATAAGAACATAAGCAGAGGCATCACAGATCTCATTTTTATTCCTTCTTCTTCCTCAAACACCACGAAACCAGAAACCATCGCCCCACCACCAACCACCGCAAGCCAACCAACCAAGAGCCACGAAATCAGAAAGCCATCGCCAAGATCCACCCAAAGATCACCAGCCACCATCAAACCGAGATCCAAACTGACCACAACCGCAACCTTCGCCGAGCCAAGAACAAACCGAAACTGAACCGACACCAGCCACCATCCACCGCCAAACAGAGAACCACCCAACCTCCAACCGTGAGCAAGCCGAAACCACCCAGATCTCACCATCTTCCTCTTCGAAATCAATCACCATCACCGAAACCGCAAAAGCCGAGAACCTCCACAGCAAACCAATCGCCGAACGCATCAACAACCACCGCGAGCCACCCTTGCCGTGACCGAGCCCTTCCTTCGCCGAGTCAAAACCGAACCAGATCTGCCACAAACCTCACCCTTGCCGAGCCGTGAACCACCAAACCGAGACCAGATCTCCAACTCAGCCACGAACCCACCACTGCCAAGTCTACCAAAACCGAGTCTCACCGGAGCTACCACCGCCAACCACAGCAACCAAAACCGAGCCTGAACAAATCAAACCCAAGTTCAAACCGATCCGTATCCTTCACTGCCAAAATCAAAATTACGGTAATGATTTGATAAAAAAATTGATTTGGTAATTGGGTAAATTGAAAAATTGAATTGTGAATTGGTTGACTGTGAATTTTGAATTGCGAAGAAGTGTTGGATTGTGATTAATTTGATTCGTAGTAATTGGGGGCGAAGTGCGGTGATCGATTGATTTGGAGTGTTTGCGGTAATTTTGTTGTTTTGTGTTGTTGAGGATTTGAGGAAAACAGAGGAGATTCTGACGAAATTTCTGAAAAATGCCACCGAAGAGATCCAGAGCGTCAACATCTGCTGAACCCAGTTTTGACACTACAAAATTTGTCTCAGCAGCTGCAGAACAGCGCTATGAGAGGGGACTGACTAAGAAGGTCGGAATCATTGAGAGAGGCTTTGAGATTCCCTCTGGATTATTTCCAGATATAGACAGGGTGATTGCCGACAGACACTGGCAGAAACTTTGCCAACAACCCAAACTGGCGAGCATCACAGTTGTCCGAGAGTTTTATGCGAATGCTGCTCAGCATGTCGCTTTTCATACTATGGTGAGAGGGAGACAGGTTTCCTTTGACTCAGTGACAATCAATAAATTCTATGGGATCCCTGAGATGGAGGTAGATGAATATACAGAGTCGAGGAATGGGATTGAGATATCGCAATTGACTGATGAGTTGTGTATCCCCAATGATACATGAGAGATGAGCAGCAGTGGGGAGTACATGAAGATGAGTTCTAGATTTCTTAAACCAGATGCGAGAGTTTGGTTTCACTTCCTCACGAGATCACTCATTCCAGGTACCCACATCACTTTTGTCACCAGAGAAAGGATGGTTCTATTGTACTGCTTGATGACAGGACTAGCCATTGACGTGGGAGTGCTTATTTCTACAAATATTGCTTGGGCTGCTACCCAATCGCAAGCTGGACTGTATTACCCTTACTTGATCACTTCCTTATGCACTTTGGGTATGGTTCCAGTTGACCCGCAAGAAGAACCAATGCAACCCATGACAGCCTTAACAGCCCGCATAATCCAGCAACTCCGAACAGAGAGACAAATACCTACTGGACCATCTTCCTCAGCACCTGCAGCTGCTCCACAGCAGCCACCCTCACAGTCACGCAGAGCAACACAGTCTCATACCTTGCCTGAGAGAGTCGCCAGAGTGGAAACGAAGCTGAGATATTTGGTTCAACTGCAGCAAAGAATGGCACGCATAAAGAAGGCAAGACATATGGGAATGCAGGAGAATCAGATGCCACCATATCCACTTTCAGATAGCGACGAGGACGAGACTGACGCATAAATCGGTACCATTGTTCCTACATTTTGTTTATGTTTTGAACGCATTAGGGACAATGCTTAATTTAGGTTTGGGGGTGCATAACTTTTATGTTAATTCTTTCCGTTAAAATTTTCATTTATGCAACAAAATTCCGTTAAAATCAATAGGAGTTCTTAATTAATTAGTACCTTGTTTTTAGTAGTATGTTATTTTTATTTTTAGTTCAAAATTTTTCGAAAAATACAAAAAAATTGAAAAATTTTCAAAAATTACAAAAATATTTGTGTTTTTATTTGACTAAAAGGGAGTGAAATTGGTAAAAGATAGCCGAGTAAGGAATTTCCACTCCTGAGACGTATCTCAAACCTATTTCGAAATAAGTTAATTTTTGTTTATTTCATTTTGAATTATTTAATTTGTGAATTCTCCTTAACACTGACTAAAATGGATCTTCATATGTTCAGTTGACAGGTATTATGAACTTACATGGAAACATACGGACATGAGCTAAAATTGAAAAGTTTGTAATATTCCGTGCTATAGTGTAATTGGAGGAAGCATCTCTAAATAGTGATGGAGAAAAAAAAAAAAAAAAAAAAAAAAAAAAAAACGTCTGAGATCCGGGTTATTAAGTCTGTAAGGGTGTTTTAATACCTAGTGCCCTAAAACCAACTGGTTTGGGAGTCATTGGCCCAAAGCTCGTTACATGGATCGAAGATGCTGCAAAAATAAATATATATATCTAAAGTCTGAGTAATTAAGTTCGTAGGGGTGTCTTAACACCTGGTGCCCTAAAGCCAACTGGTTTGGAGCCACCGACCCAAAGCTCGCTACATAGACGGAAGGGAAGGTATTGTATATAAATAAAAAATAGAGAAAAAAATCAAAGAAAAAATCAGAAAAATCAGAAAATTATTCCATTACTACAAAAAGGTGTGAAATCTGATAGAACTTTAGGACAAAAATATTACTCTCTTATCAACTGCACTTATGACTGTTGTGAGCAAAAATGAGTTGATTAATATTTTGTTGGCTGTGTGTATATGGAGAATGGTAAAAATAATCGGAGAATTTACTTATTCGGAATTTAGAAAGAAACAAAACAACTAGTAACTTGGAGTAGAATTTTCACCTGATTAGTCACTATCTTTCTTTACTCTTTTCGCTTGTCTTTTTGCTTTTGTGTGCATTAGTTTTAATACATTTTTACTTTTGTAAAATGTTTGTGGGTATCATTGCTGTAAACCCTCACGAGACTACACTCGTCCACTAGGGACACCTAGGGGTTTAAAGGCTTGTTGCATATGCTAAATGTAACCGTGATCCCTACGAAAATGGCTTAGTTAAATTTTATTATGTTATTTTTATTTTGTAAAAACGTCTGAGATCCGGGTTATTAAGTCTGTAAGGGTGTGTTTTAATACCTAGTGCCCTAAAACCAACTGGTTTGGGAGTCATTGGCCCAAAGCTCGTTACATGGATCGAAGATGCTGCAAAAAATAATATATATATCTAAAGTCTGAGTAATTAAGTTCGTAGGGGTGTCTTAACACCTGGTGCCCTAAAGCCAACTGGTTGGGAGCCACCGACCCAAAGCTCGCTACATAGACGGAAGGTATTGTATATAAATAAAAAATAGAGAAAAAATCAAAGAAAAAATCAGAAAAATCAGAAAATTATTCCATTACTACAAAAAGGTGTGAAATCTGATAGAACTTTAGGACAAAAATATTACTCTCTTATCAACTGCACTTATGACTGTTGTGAGCAAAAATGAGTTGATTAATATTTTGTTGGCTGTGTATATGGAGAATGGTAAAAATAATCGGAGAATTTACTTATTCGGTAATTTAGAAAGAAACAAAACAACTAGTAACTTGGAGTAGAATTTTCACCTGATTAGTCACTATCTTTCTTTATTCTCTTTTCGCTTGTCTTTTTGCTTTGTGTGCATTAGTTTTAATACATTTTTACTTTTGTAAAATGTTTGTGGGTATCATTGCTGTAAACCCTCACGAGACTACACTCGTCCACTAGGGACACCTAGGGGTTTAAAGGCTTGTTGCATATGCTAAATGTAACCGTGATCCCTACGAAAATGGCTTAGTTAAATTTTATTATGTTATTTTTATTTTGTAAAAAACGTCTGAGATCCGGGTTATTAAGTCTGTAAGGGTGTTTTAATACCTAGTGCCCTAAAACCAACTGGTTTGGGAGTCATTGGCCCAAAGCTCGTTACATGGATCGAAGATGCTGCAAAAATAAATATATATATCTAAAGTCTGAGTAATTAAGTTCGTAGGGGTGTCTTAACACCTGGTGCCCTAAAGCCAACTGGTTTGGGAGCCACCGACCCAAAGCTCGCTACATAGACGGAAGGTATTGTATATAAATAAAAAATAGAGAAAAAATCAAAGAAAAAATCAGAAAAATCAGAAAATTATTCCATTACTACAAAAAGGTGTGAAATCTGATAGAACTTTAGGACAAAAATATTACTCTCTTATCAACTGCACTTATGACTGTTGTGAGCAAAAATGAGTTGATTAATATTTTGTTGGCTGTGTATATGGAGAATGGTAAAAATAATCGGAGAATTTACTTATTCGGTAATTTAGAAAGAAACAAAACAACTAGTAACTTGGAGTAGAATTTTCACCTGATTAGTCACTATCTTTCTTTATTCTCTTTTCGCTTGTCTTTTTGCTTTTGTGTGCATTAGTTTTAATACATTTTTACTTTTGTAAAATGTTTGTGGGTATCATTGCTGTAAACCCTCACGAGACTACACTCGTCCACTAGGGACACCTAGGGGTTTAAAGGCTTGTTGCATATGCTAAATGTAACCGTGATCCCTACGAAAATGGCTTAGTTAAATTTTATTATGTTATTTTTATTTTGTAAAAACGTCGTCTGAGATCCGGGTTATTAAGTCTGTAAGGGTGTTTTAATACCTAGTGCCCTAAAACAACTGGTTTGGGAGTCATTGGCCCAAAGCTCGTTACATGGATCGAAGATGCTGCAAAAATAAATATATATATCTAAAGTCTGAGTAATTAAGTTCGTAGGGGTGTCTTAACACCTGGTGCCCTAAAGCCAACTGGTTTGGGAGCCACCGACCCAAGCTCGCTACATAGACGGAAGGTATTGTATATAAATAAAAAATAGAGAAAAAATCAAAGAAAAAATCAGAAAAATCAGAAAATTATTCCATTACTACAAAAAGGTGTGAAATCTGATAGAACTTTAGGACAAAAATATTACTCTCTTATCAACTGCACTTATGACTGTTGTGAGCAAAAATGAGTTGATTAATATTTTGTTGGCTGTGTATATGGAGAATGGTAAAAATAATAAGAGGAATTTACTTATTCGGTAATTTAGAAAGAAACAAAACAACTAGTAACTTGGAGTAGAATTTTCACCTGATTAGTCACTATCTTTCTTTATTCTCTTTTCGCTTGTCTTTTTGCTTTTGTGTGCATTAGTTTTAATACATTTTTACTTTTGTAAAATGTTTGTGGGTATCATTGCTGTAAACCCTCACGAGACTACACTCGTCCACTAGGGACACCTAGGGGTTTAAAGGCTTGTTGCATATGCTAAATGTAACCGTGATCCCTACGAAAATGGCTTAGTTAAATTTTATTATGTTATTTTTATTTTGTATTTTGCTCGAGGACTAGCAAAATGTTAGGTTGGGGGTGTGATGAGTGGTATTTATATCACTATTTCCCACTCATTTACCTTAATATTTTGTATAGTTTCTTGAGTTTTGTGAACGTTGTTGTTTGATGTTTTATTGTTATCTGCAGATAAATAAGGTTTGGACAGCACTGGAGGCAATTTGGGGCAAAACCAGACAAAAATGCGTCAACAGGGATATTTTGGTCTTCTGAGCGTCGCGACTCTGGAGCACTGCGCGTCGCGACGCCCAGCGTGTGCCGGTTCTGCTAAAATGCGCCATGGTCAACGGGTCAACAATTTGAAAAGTTTGACTTTGCTAAAATGCGCCGTGCCACGTGTCACCATCACATCCGATCTGCTAACGTGCGCCGTGACACGTGTCAACATCATATGCTGCCGACACTCTGACATGACACGTGTCGCCTCGTCACATCAGCCATGTCATCGGTCAACGAGTCAACCATGCCACGTGTCATGCCACGTCATCAGACACGTCAGCAAGTCAACCAAGTCAACATGCCACGTCAGCCTCAGCCAATCAGAATTTGACACGTGTCGCCACGTGTCGCCATCCCATTGTGCCGACAGTTGTACAGTCAGCCGCCACGCCACGTCATCGCCACGTCAGCGCCACGTCATCTCCGCGTCAGCATGACGTCATCACAATAATTGAGAATTAGCCGCCTTGACAGACGTGTCAGTTGTACAGTCAGCCGCCTTGCCACGTGTCGCCGTCTCATTGTGCCACGTCGACAAAATAGCGTCGCGACGCGCAACGCCTTAGCGTCGCGACGCGCGCACAGTGACCAAACAGTGAATTTATTTTACTATAAATAGAGGCCGAATTTTCAGTTTTTAAGTGTACCTTTCTCTCTCTTGATTTCTCTCTCTAGAGAGAGTTTCTCTCTCTAGAATTTTTTTTTTTATTTTTAGTTTTTTTTATTTTAGTTTTGTAAATAATTTTAATTACTTTTTGTAATATAAGTAATTTAATTTTTACTTTTTACTTTTTACAGTTTTTACTATTCACCATGTTGAAATAATTTCCTCAGCTAGGGTGTGAAAGGTAATTCTTCTACTATTGCTATTTAGATTAATCTCCCTTAAAAATAATATATTAACTAATTAAAATATTGACTTAATAAGGAATACCGCTATATTGGTCGGTTGGTAATTTAATTTTAATCTGTTTTAAACCTGACTAATCAAGGATACCGCCAGACTGGTCGGTTGGTAAATTTATTTTTGGTTCCGCCTTAATGGCTGGTTGGACTTAATTTGACTTAATCTGGATACCGCCAGACTGGTCGGTTGGTAAATTCAACACAAGTTTATATATTATTTTATGGGAGATATCTAAATTAGTAGTAGTAAAAGTAATTCCTTTTACCTTAGCATTTTATTTTATTGTAATTTACTTTTCAGCATTTTACCTTATGTCATTTTATTTTATGTATTTTATTTTTATAGTCCTAGTTATGTGTTAGTTAATTAGGGGTTGTGATGACTTTTAATATCACCGGTTTATAAGGGATTATTTTATAGTTGGGTAATTTAAAAGTTTATTTATTAAGTCTTAAGCTTAATGCTTCTTGTTGTCTGATCACCAATAAGATTGAAATGGTAAATCTAAAATGAACTAGACATAGGGATTTTAGGTTTCAGCCTTAGACTAATAGCCCACGATCTTCCTTGAGGATAGATAACCCTTTAATAGATTTCCTTACAGGATAGGAATATACTGTCGGGCGGGGGTAGCCATAATTGGAACTTAGACTTAATGAATCCAGGTAATGTGGTTGACATAGGAATATGGTTTAATTGGGTTATACTGGGTATTTGTAATTGACCATCGGAAGAGGCTTTTACATAATTTAGTGTTCCAGGTTAGTAAACTGATTTATTACACAAACATAAAATAATCACTTCATCTTTTAAATGATATTAAAAGAAATCACAACCTTAGATTTTTGTGTCTATTATTTTCCTTAGTATTTTCTTTTATCTTTTTATTTATTTAGCAAATCTTCAATCAACCAAATCAATCAAGCAATCAATTCTATTCTCCCTTTAATTAGATATTTGTAAATAAATAGATTCAATAATTAATAACAACAGTAGGAATTAAGTCCTCGTGGGATCGATATTTTTATACTACTTGAACGATACGTGCGCTTGCGTTATACGTGTGTGTTTACGCCGGTCAGGATCCAGTATCAGATGTCACATGCTAGGCCTAGGGCTGGAATTGTGCCCCGTACGAAGCAAGCATATATCGGATCACTAGCAACTAGTCTCTGTAATCGGATAATCATGAACTAGTCATATTATCCCGATAGCTTGCAGCATTTAAGAGTACTAGTTCTGTATCACTGCATGATCATCATCTTCATATGACTGAAGTGATGCTTCCATCTTGACATCACACTCAATACACTACGATTCTCAGTAAACCAGAGAAGAGGCGTACGCAGAATCTGTTAAAGCTCCGGATGACCAAAACTAAAGCGTACTGATTGTCGCAAGTATTAGTGATGTAAGTCTCAGGTTAAGACCACATACACCTACCATGATTCGGATTCCCATATACACATAGTCATACTACCAATGGGATTCCGATGGGTCTATCCATAGCGAAGCTGTTCCCGGTCCAACGGCTAACAGAACCTCTTATCACACTTGCATAAGTATCCAATACTTAAATATATGAGAACTATGCCATTAAGCTTCCATAACGCGCACAAGTGTAATATTAGCCTATTCCGCATTATCGATGTCCAGTCTCGATAATACTACGACTAGGGATATTTAATGATTAAACCTTTCGTGGATTAATACTGTCTCATATCTTATTAATCTGGTACTAATCATATGGACTTTTATGATTTATATATCCAAGTAATCCAATTACAAAATGATAAAAGAGCAATTTCCTTTGTCACATAGTTAATTTGTACAAAGAATGCCATGTTTTTTACAAATAGTGATGCTATGGGTCATAATTTTCCAACAATCTCCCACTTGGCCGATAGCCAATCACTCAAGTGTCCAACACTTGAACTATGTACGGGTCACACCAACTTTTGCTGAGAAATAGCTTTCGTCAGCGAATCTGCAAGGTTATCATTTGAAACGATCTTTACGATCATCAAATCGCCACGATGTGTGATCTCACGAATCAGATGAAACCGTCGAAGTACATACTTGGATCATTGATGAGACCGTGCTTTCTTAGCCTGTGTTGTAGCCCAGCTTAGCTGCTAACAGAACTACTCCTAATCCAATTAGGAATTTTATAGATCCAAAATGCTTTTTTCACTGCCTCAGCCGCAGCAATGTTTCCGCTTTTGTTATTGAATCGGCAACGGTATCTTGCTTGGAAGATTTCCAGCTCATTGTTCCATTATTCAAACAAAATATGTACCCTTATTGCGACTTATAGTCGTCTTTATCGATTTGGAAACTTGCATCGGTGATCTCAGTCACCTCAAGTTCTCCATCTCCATAAATTAAGAAAGCATCATTAGTTCGTCTAAGATACTAAAGGATGTTCTTAACATCAATCCAGTGACTATCACCTGGATCGGCCTGATAGTGACTCCACATGCTCAAAGCATATGAGACACCAGGTCGCGTGTATGTTTGTCATGCATGATCGATCCAACTACTTAAGCGAACAGGATCTGATTCATTGAATCTCTCTCATCTTGAGTTTTAGGACACATGTCCTTAGATAGAGAGACGTCATGTGACACTGGAAGCAGCCCCTCTGGGCTGATCCATGTTGAATCTCTTCAACACTTATTTAATGTACGAGTTCTCGGAGAGTGCCAACAACTTTTAGATCTATCCCAGTAGATCCTTATTCCTAGAATAAAGGTTACCTCTCCCAAGTTTCTCATGGAGAATTTTAATGAAAGCCAAGCTTTCACCGATTTAAATATGGGAATGTCATTACTAAGAAGTAATACATTATCAACGTATAGGACAATCATTGTCAGTGCGCTCCCACTAACCTTCTTATATACACAAGAATCATCTTCGATTTGAATGAAACTATATTGTAATATGATCTCATCAAAACGTTGGTTCCAAGAACGCAATGGATCGTTTTAACTTGCAAACCTTGTTTGCATGTTTTCGCACGACAAAACCGTCAGGCTGTTGTATATAAACGTCCTACAAAAGGTTTCCATTAAGGAAAGCGGTTTTGATGTCCATCTGTTATATTTCATAATCGAAATATGTAGCTTTAGCAAGCATTATCCGAATGGATTTAATCATGGCAACAGGTAAAAGGTTTCGTCGTAATCAACACCATGTTTATGACGATACCCTTTCGCTACAAGCCCAGCTTTGTACGTTTGTATATTGTCATCCATATCTGTCTTCACCATAAAGACTCATTTGCTACCAATAGACACAATGCCTTCTGGTACATCAACCAGTGTCCAAACTTGGTTTCTATACATGGAATCCATTTCGAACTTAATGGCACCTTGCCATGAATGGAGTCGATACCTTGTATCACTTCCTCATACGTAGATGGTTCATCTTCCTCAGTTAGATTAATATCTACATGAGGTGAGATCAGAAACCTATACCTCTTAGTTTGTTTTTTGACTCTCTCTGACCTACGTGGTTCTTGTGTATTAGAAGATTATGGAACAGTCTCATCCCTGATGAACAGTTTGTGTTTCGTAAAAGGATCGCTGCTAGGAATAGTATCACTCTGATTTTCATCGAGTTCTATTTTCCTCCCACTTACCACTGTATTTAGGAATTCCTCTAAGGAAAACCGCATGGAGAGCAACAAATATTTTGTTCTCTTATGGGTTGTGGAAATAACATCCTTTAGTTTCCCTAGGATAACCTATTACAAATAGGCACTTTTCTGATTTGGGTTCTACTTTGGTACCATCCAAACGTTTAACATATGCCCAGCATACCCAAATCTTCAGGAATGAGAAACGCGGTTTCTTTCCTATCCATATTTCATATGGGGTCTTTCCAACAGACTTTGTCGGAACCTTATTCAAAATAAGTATAGCATTATTCCATGTGTATCCCCTGAAGGAAATTAGTAGCTCAGTGCGACTCATTATTGACCTTACCATGTCCAACAAAATTCAGTTTCTCTATTCAGACACACCACTCAATTGAGGTGTTCCAGGAGGAGTCCACTGTGAAAGAATACCATATTATTTCAAGTAATCGAGAAACTCATTGCTCAAGTATTTTCCACCATGGTCCAACCGTGATGTTTTAATACTTTTGCTGGTCTGTTTTTCTACTTCGTGTCGAAACTCTTTGAATATATCAAAAGTTTCCGACTTGTGTGTCATAAGATACACATAACCATAACGCGATGCAACATCCGTAAAGGTTACGAAGTATATATATCCACCTCTAGCCTAGCTAGACATGGGCCCACATACGTCACTATGAACGAGGGCTAACAATTTAGTGGCATGTACATCTTTACCGCTAAAACGCGTTTTAGGCATTTTGCCTAATAAACAAGATTTGCAGACGTCATTTGAATTGGAATCAAATCCATCCAAGTATCCATTCTTCCAAAAGTAGATATACGAGTCTTGTTAATGCGTCCCAGACGACAATGCCACATATAAGTTTCATCCGTGTTACTTAGTTTGAGCCTTCTTTTTGTCATGTTATATGTTTGAGATTCATTTATATTCAAAATATAAATACCATCATTAACATTTGTTGTACATATCAAAATGTTATCTTTATATACTAAACACCTAGTGTTCAAGAATACAAACGTACACCCGCAATGGGTTAAATAAAATACAGAGATGATGTTCCTAGTCAAACTAGGTACAAAATAATAGTCACCTAATGTAATTACATGCCCCAAGGGCATATACAAAACATAGGTCCCAACTGCCAAAACAGTGACTCTCGTCCCGTTTCCGACTCGTAGGTCGATCTCATCTGAAGCCAGTATCCTGCTAATCAGCAGATCATGCACATCAGTACATATGTGAGTACCACATCCAGAATCAAAAATCCAATTTTTAAACCAGTAGTGGACATGTTTATAACAAACACACCTGAAGCCGGGGCTTTGCCCGTCTTCACTTCCTTCAACTCCGCCTTGTACTCACGGAAGTCACGCTTCTAGTGACCCTATTGCCACAATGTAGGCAGACATCTTGGGATATGTCCTTAGTCTTCCCAGAAGACTGTAATGATTTAGCCTTGCCCTTCTACTTCCTTTTCTTCACACCTCCAAAAGCCTTCGGCCAAGCCTTGGCCGTCTGGGATGTCGAAGTAAGGTGCGCCTCGCGCTTCTTGCCCTTTAGAAGCTCTGGATCTGCCTCTTTGAGCAAATCCATCAACTCTCTAGGAGTCTTCTCTTAGTTCATCATGTTGTAGTTCATGACGAACCCGCCCGAGCACTCGGGCAAAGACTGTAAGATCAAATCTATATAAGTCTCGGCGTCGAAGGTTATGCCCAGCTGACCTAGCTGTTCGATGTCAGCAATCATCTGTGACATATAGTGCTCGATAGATGTACCATCTGACATACGTGAGTGAAAAAGCTTCTTTCACAACTCAGGCTTCTGAGATCTAAGATTAGATCTGTGAAGATCCTTCAATTTCAACATCATACTATAAGGATCCAATCCTTAAATCTGACGACGAAACTGATGAGTCATTACGGCAAGCATGACGGATTGAGCACTAAAGTTATCATCACGATGAGTCTTCCAAAGCTCATGCTCTACTATTTGCTCAACTCCGGGCTCAGGCCCGAGAGGTTTCTCTATGACATAGAGTAACTTCTCGGCTCCCAGGACTATCATGAGATTCATCTCCTAATCTGGAAAATTGGAGCCGTTAAAGACATTATCGCCCATGACGATGTCTCTAACGCTAATCTTTCCAGCCATCTCGATTGCAATAGTCCAACTATTCAATCAACGATATCGGGTACACTCAAAATGTAATGGTTACTATAGTCCAACTAAATAACCAACTACAAGTGGAGTAGTGTCTTGTACAGTCTAACTGTTCAAAGAAAGCAATATTCAATATTAGTCCAATTAATATATATTTATTACGACGATAAATAAAATAAAAGAGCGCGTGTAAGCAAGTATTAAATGAAATTGCAAATTTAATACTGGTCTCCCACTATTTTTCGACGAGCCTCTAACCCTCTGTGGAGTACTCTGGAAATCCAGTTTCTTATTAGGCTAGCATCCCGTTAAATAACACACAACCTTGACTTTGGCCAACAAGCTGTATGAAACTTAACTATGTAGATCTCTAAGATCAATTGGATCCCATCCAATTCCTAGATCCGGTAGGTGGACCTCCAAGTCCGAGATATATATCCAATATATATTTCGTAACATTTTCCTCTGAATCAACTAAGCTTTGGCTTTGGCTCAACAAGCTTAGTGGTTCAAGTTAAGCGCGACCCATTGACAGTGGGAAAGCTTCGTAATCCACGTCGATGAACTAGAAGTGACCTTGACTTTGGCCAACAAGTCACAACCGCCCAAGACATGCGATATAGAACAAAGCTTTCGTGGTTCAAACACATCTGCGATGGACAATGATCTTGACTTTGGCCAACAAACCAATGCCAATCTTGGATCTTGAGAGAGAACCACTCAATGGAAGGAAAATGCTTAATATTAAAGTGATGGTTTTTCACGTAAATTGGCAACCAAATTATTATCTTTGATTATGTCTCATCATACACCCTTAAACATGCATTCTAAAAGCATAACAAGGCGCGAATAAAATAATAATGATATACGGATGGATATATAACAATTTGTTCATAGAACAAATCTCTCTATTTCCTCTCTCCCGCTAGCACTTTACAAACTTCTACCCAGTTACATAATACATTAAAGAAACCTCATTTACATTTAGGGGAATGGTGAGAAGAGAAATACAAATATAATAGAAGATAATAGGCTGGACACGCAGGTCTAATTTAATAAATTCTAAATTTATTACAACAATTTCCAAAATTGCCCTCACCCATCTAATATCCATCTGATATACATTATTCATACAAATACATCCAAGTATTCACACAAATCATGTTATTCAATCAATTTAATCCAATTAATTAATCTTTGAATTAATGACCATCCAATATTCAAACAACGATTTGATTTACGCGAGTCCAACTCGTTTAAGAATAAATATTCAAAGTATGTATTCTTGAATTATATCGAACTACAATTTAAATCAAATTTAAATGTATCCAATACTAATTCATATTTAATTCCAAATTAAATAATTACACTAATTTTAGTGCCTTTTAGACTTAGATTCTAAATCTAATATAAATGGGTCTCGAAGGCCCAATTAGTATCCAATACTATTTTAATTAAAGTCCAACGGGCTTTTAATTAATTCTTAAGGCATGGGCTTTGGCCATCATGGATCAAACCCAAGATACCAAGGCCCATTAGGAATCACCTATGCCAGAAATCAATTTAGGCCCACTGTAGGCATTGCATTTTTACATGTGAAACCCGATGATGAGTCTCAGTTGGAGGCACTACCTTTTAAGTCGCGGGAGCCGCGGGAAACGGACGTCGGAAGGGAGGAGTCAAGAATTGACTCATATTCGGATTAAGTTCGCTGGTTTAGCTTCGGGTTACTTGTTGGTTTTCCGTTTTAAAAATTATTCTCAGCCCAAAACACTCACAAATCACCTAACCTCGGCCCAAAATCTCCGCAAGCCCATTGGCATTGACCTAAAACCCCGCAAGCCCACACACCTTGTCCACACAAACCAAACCCACCAACCAAAGGCCCACACGCCCATTCACCCTAATACACACCCAAATTAAATCAAATATTAAGTTAAATATCAATTAGATAATGTGATTAATAAAATAATAATTAAATCATTTACCAAATTAAATAAAACATAAATAAAATCATGCCTAATTTAAACAAATCAAATATGTGATATACCTAAATTAAAAAGATGATATGCCTAATTAAAATCAATTATAACAAATAAAAATATTGACTTCCTAATCTAACAAATTAAATGCCTAATCCTAACCAATCACATATATTGACTTCCTAATCTAAACCAAATTTGTCCCCCCTCAATCTTTGACTTTCCTTGCTCAACAAAAAACCAAATCCCTTCCTTGTGAGACAAGGTGAAGCCCTAGCCCTTCTCTATATAAACCACACTTTTCTAAGGCATTCCCCCCTCCTAGTTCACGCCCATCACAAGAAATAAAGAAGCAAAGAATTTCCAACCCTCTCTCCAAGCTCTCCTAGTTCACGCCCATCACAAGAAATAAAGAAGCAAAGAATTTCCAACCCCCTCTCCAAGCTCTCCATTCACGCCAATCACAAGAATAAGTAACAAAAAATATTCTTTTCATCTCCTACACTCCATAGCCGAACACATCACCCTCCTCAACCCCTCCATAACCGAAAATAACAAGCCTTTATATCCTCCTAAAGCCACCGAAACCAGCCCTATACAGCAACCTTCCATCACCGAAAATTACAACCAAAAACCGAACTGCAGTGAACACAAAAATTGCACTGTTTTACACGCCCAAACAACAGTAATTTAACCCCTAAAACAGCAGCAAAATCCACTTAAAACATTCCCTAAAAACCTTAAAGCAGTAACATAAAAAACTACACTCAAAGCTTCCTTAAAACTGCAAAAACAGCAACCCAAACCCCCCTAAAAAACGCAAAAACAGTCCACTAATAGACCTGAAACAGTGAGCAGAAGATACAGAGAAGACCAAATGGAGACCAAAAGCAAGCAAAACAGCAAAACAGTGAGCTAAGACGCTAAAACAGTGAACCGGAGAAGTTAAGGAGCTTTACCCTTCCGATCTCCGTGAAACGCAAGTCCGAAAGTCGGCAAAAAAGGTTAGACCTGCGGGTATTTTCCACATTCGTTTTCTGTTTTATTTTTATTATTTATTGAATATTGTTCGCATGATTGTTATGCTAAAATGCATGTTGTGGCCCTTGAGTAGATAAATAGCATGTATCATGAAATATTGTATGTTGTGGACTTGGAATAAAATAAAAGATGTGTCAACTCTCGCGGTATATCGGATGGAAACCCGGACATAAATTTCATAGTCGATTCCGAATGGACGGTAATATGATCTGTACTCGGGATACAACTCCACGTACCGCTTGAGTAAACGGCACCCTCTTTTGTTTTATGTTGTTTTGGTTTATTTATTTTTCGTCATTTGAATTCCGCATGTTACTTGTTTATGCATGATTCAATCGAGCGCATGGGCTTAGTAAGTGCGATGAAAGGTCCCTTTTTTGGAGGGTTTAAAATCCTTTACCACGATGCTTTGCCGCGCCGGTTGATGTGTGTTCGGTTGAATGCAAGATATGTTCAATCGGGCATACTAAGTTTGATATTATTGCTTTTTAATTCTTTATATGCATGATGCAATCGAGCGCATGGGCTTAGTAAGTGCGATTAAAGGTCCCCTATTTGGAGGGGTTAAAACCCTTTACCACGATGTTTTGCCGCGTCGGTTGATGTGTGTTCGGTTGAATGCAAGATATGTTCAATCGGGCATATACTAAGTTTGATATTATTGTTTTTAATTCTTTGCATGCATGATTCAATCGAACGCATGGGCTTAGTAAGTGCGATGAAAGGTCCCCTATTTGGAGGGGTTAAAATCCTTTACCACGATGCTTTACCGCACCGGTTGATGTGTGTTCGGTTGAATACAAGATATGTTCAATCGGACATACTAAATTTCATATATTTATCTTCATCTTTGTACTCATCGTAACAAAAGTCGCATAGGCTTATTGTGTTGGATTAAAAGGTTCTCCATTTGGGGGAAGAAAAGCCTAAAAGGCTACCTTTACCACGATATTTTCCGTGTCTTTCATCTATTGATTGCATCGTCTATCCCTGTCTTGGCTCGACCTATTGTCATTGGTGTACCCATATTCTCAGCCCTTGCTTCAGCCTATTACCAGCCAATAGCCACACGTCTTCACGTACATACACTTGCACCCTCCACATGTCCCCTGCGCAAGCAATCTACACACATGCCCTTGGCCTCAAGCCATTAGCCACATCAACGCACGCATAGTCAATCCACAAACTGCCACCCAGACCTGCATGCCACAACACCCACACTCACGTCCCATTCACTCACGCACACACTGCCATTCACTCACGCATATACAGCCCAGTACACTAACCTAATACTCACCCACTGACTATCGCTAATTCCCTACCATTGCCTTCACGCCCTGAAATACAAACAGTCCCCACACACTCAAACAATTCACGCAATTCGCCTGCCATTAAGCCGCTTACCACAAGCACAACTCTCACATAAAGCCAACTATACCATTCATGCATGTATTATGAAATCCCATATAGTCATTCTTATCTTTGTACGCATCATAGTGAAAAGCATGTTTATCCCATTGGTTGCATCATTTACCTTCGTCTTGGCTCAATGTATCGTATTACAATTCATATATCCATGTCATGATAGCATTTGAGTATTATTTCTTGTGGTATATCGGATGGAAACCCAGACATAAATTCCGTAGTCGATTCCGAATGGACGGTAGTGCGGTCTGTACTTGGGATACAATTCCACGTAACACTTGGAAAAGTGCTCACATGTGTGCTTGTGTGGTTAGTGTGTGTGCTTGTGTTTTTTCGTGAATATAATATGCCAATGAAGTTGTATGTTCGTTGCTACTTTGATGTACTTTCAAGCATGCAATCTTAGATGTGAAATATATGTAAATTTAGGTGTAAGTTTTATCTTGTACATGTGAATTTAGAAGCATGATACTCTTGGAAATATGTGTTACTTAAACTTGATTAAATTATTACATAAATCCTTTCATTACAAGTGACATAAGTAAGGGATCATTCTGAACCCAACGGTTTGAGGTCTTCCCTTGCGAGGGGTGAGTGCGGCCTTAAATCTCATTTTCCCGGTTCACACCGGGTGGCGACTCCATTATTCTCCGGTTTAGTCCTCTGCGGGCTACTCCGTACTCCCAACCGAGCTGCGAGCCCGGGACAGCATGTGTCGCCCAGTTTCTGTGTCCTACAGTCTGGCGACTCCACTGGGGATAGAGAATCGGCCCTGAAATATTGTCTTGTAATGTTTGGATTTATATTCTAATTGACCGTGTCTATAGTGGATAAAATTGGGGTTTAATCAAAGGCATTTTGAGGCTAGGTAATGGTTTGGTGTCTTCCTTCATTCACTACCTTTCTAGAAGGAAAAGCTGTGAAGGCACCTATATAGCCATCTACTCGTAGCCTATTGTGATGGACTAATTTGGAGTACTCGTTGTTTATTCCTGTCACCAAACAATAAGAGCCTAAGAGGCTAGGGTACTTAAGAGAGCCTCGCTCCACCCTCCCTCTGGGGAATCTACAACGGGAAATCCATTTGACAGTCAGTCACACACCATAGCTCATTGGCACGTACCTTAGTGTATAAAAAAGGGTGCGCTCACTTGGTCGCTCGAACCCTTGATTGGGGAGACCTAGTTGTGGGCCATCCTTCACCGGTGAGAGCCTTTGTCTACACTCTTGCGAACCCACCCATAGACCGGGTTGTATGGTTAAAGTAAAATTATTTCCTTGAGTATGCGCTTGTGGACCATCCTCATTTAGATGCAGTTGGACTATTGTCAGAAATGCGGACTTACTGGGCCATTTAAACTGGGGCGAGTTCGTACCTTATGACTATTAGGCCCAAATCTTCTGAAATGTTGATGGGCCATTACGTAGAAATTATTACTTTATGTTTGCATTATCTTTCTTTTATGCTTGTGTTTGGGAACATCGTCGTTTGGATCCATTTGGACCATTTGTCATGGGATTTGGGCTTGTTGGGCCATTTAAACTGGGACAAGAACGTATTTTATGACGATTAGGCCAAAGGCTTCTAAGTGTTGATGGGCCACGTTGTGCTTGTGTTCGGAACATTACCATTTGGATTTAGTTGGGCTCCTTGTCATGAGATGTGAACTCGTTGGGCCATTTAAACTGGGATGAGTTCACTCCTATGACAATTAGCTCGAAAGCTTGTAAAATGATAACGGGCCGATTTGTTCGAAAATTTTAATTAATTTAGTATGTTATATATGTTACATGCATCTCATGCACCTCATACATACATCATGTTAACACCCTCTATGTCTCCAAAAGACATCATAGATACGTTTGGGTTAGAGAAGGGACAAGGCTCTAAAAGAACAGAACAGTAAAGTCATGAGTGAATCTGGTAACGAAGTATCCCATATGGATCAGTTAGAGAACGGTCTCGCCAAGATCACTGAACAGTTGCATGCTTTGACTACTGCTATGGCTGGTATAGCCGGGTCTCGTGCTGGGGGTGGTTCTGGGGATGTGAGGCAAGAGGAACCTCCGAACAGATTGGGGGATGATATCCCCACTTTTGATGATGATATGGCAGAGTATGCAGCAGACAGAGTATCTGGGTCTCAGAGTAGAGTTACAGAAGCTCCGGATCAGGTTGAGTCAGTTACCCGCAAGATGAGGGGTAAGAATGAGGATTTGCTGGATTATGACACACTGACTTTCGAGGAACAGTTGCCGGCACAGTTCAAGATGCCTGATATGGCTAAGTTTAACGGGAATGGGGATCCAAGGGTGCATCTCCGACAGTTTGTATCAGTCATGAGTTCAGTTGGCTTATCTCAGCGCCAAGTGCAGAAAATGTTTGGAATGTCGCTCGAGGGAGCTCCCGTGGTGTGGTACCACAGTTTGGAGAAGAAAGTGAAGGAAGATTGGAGGGAGTTGGCTGATGCTTTCCTGAAGCAGTATGTCACTGACCTAGAGATCGATCTGTCACTCGTGATCAAGAGAATGTTAAGCAGAAATCGGAGGAGAGTTTTAAGGAGTATGTGGACCGGTAGAGGGGTCAGTTGTTGAAGATGCAGACTAGGCCTTCGGAGAAGGATCAGATTAAGATGATTATCAAGGGCACCAGACCCTCCATTTACAGCAAGTTGAGGAGGATGACCTCCATGATTACAGACTTTCGGCAGTTGAGGGAGACTGTCATGGACATTGAGACGAAGAGCGGAGGAAAATAGGAAGTTTTATGGTTAAGTAGGAGGCCTGTTGGAGGGACATTGGGAACTAAGCATGTTTCTGCTGAGATTGCCGCTATCCGGAACCGGAGATTTTCCAACTTGGGAAGGCCCCTGTCAAAGGTGCTAGAGAAATTTAAGAGGCAGGGCTCTTAAAACCCTTGGAAGCCAAACCATTACCCAATCCCCCACCATCACATTATAACCTAAGCCTTTACTGTCACTTTCACCAACAAAAGGGCCATGACACTGAAAATTGCGCCCGACTCCGCCATGAAATCCAAGACCTGATAGACTCCAAGAAAATACCTGACCCAGAAATAGAACAGCCTGACACACACAGAAACCCCTTACCCAACTACCGTGTCGTACCACCACCAGCCTATATGATCAATTCTGGCCTCCCAGAAGACCTTGTCCTAAAATCCTTTCACCCTCAAGCCTTTTGCCTGGGAATCTGGGATAGTACTAGTGAAGATGAGACTGAGCAGGGGAAAAACTTTTGGCTTGATTTCTCTAGCAGTGATGAGGAAGAAGTAAGGGGAATGACGCGCAGTGGTCGTTTTTACAATGATATGGCAGAGAATGTAAGGAAGTTTTGACAGATGATAGAGAAGTGGTTGAGACTGCAGAAAATACTGAGGGGGATATAGTGCTGAGGCAATTGAGGAAGACTGGAGCACAAGTGAGTATCTGGGAACTGTTATGTGCATCTCGGGAGCATAGGCAGGCCATGGTCGAGGCCTTGAGCGATTGTGGCACCGGAGGACGCCAACCCTGCAATGTTTGTTGGGTCAGTTCAGAAAGAAGCTTTGCAGATATCTTTTTGTGAGAATGAACTCCCGGCGGAGGGGAAGAAATCATAATAGGCCTCTATTTATCAGGTCCGAGGTGAGGGGCAAGAGAACTTCATGTGTGATGGTGGATGACGGTTCGTCCATCAATGTGTACCCGCTGAAAATTCTGGCGAGATTGGGTATGAAAGCAACAGACTTGGACCCCTCCAGCATGACTATTAAGGCTTATGATGACAGAAAAATGGCAGTTGAGGGCACTTTTGTGGCTATGGTCAAGGTAGGCCCTATTGAAGATGAGAGTTGAGTTTACAGTGCTGGACATCCCAGCCATTTTTGCCTTGTTGTTGGGAAGGCCTTGGTTTCACAAACTTGGGGGCGTGCCTTCCACTTTACATCAGATGATCAAGTTCCCGTATGAGGGAGAAGTTGTTACTATCTGGGCTGAGGTAGATAATGACGTGGCTGCCTTGGAGATACAACCTTTCACGAGGTTTCAGGTGTCAGCTACTTTTGAGGAATGGGTGGATCCTAGGGTGGCTAGGATCATGGAAAAAAATGAAGTTTGAACCGGGGAAGGTTCAAGACTGCCAGATTTCAGAGGACATATTACTCGGAAAGGTTTGGGGTACAAATCTGATGAAGAAAAACCGAAGGTCAAGAAAAAATGGCCTGAAACTGATGGAGTGTTTTGTGAAAGCTTCAGGATATCAAGGGGAGCCTGAACCTGTGGAAGTTAATGGAATTGTGGTACCTGGGTTTGAGATCTTCCAGGATATGTTGGGTAAGAAGCTGATAGTTGAAGAAATTGTGAAGAAAGAAGAAGAGAATTGGGAGGAATAACTAATGAAGTTGGAGAGCCTGACTCTAGGAGAGGACGAAATGCCTGAGAAAGACCTGATTGCAGAGGAAGAAGTGTTTATAGATGATGAAGACATTTACCTTCCTGATTTGTTTGAATGTACTTCCGCATTATCCAATAATAAATACATTTCTTTTGCTTACTTGCCTGAGTCATTTCTATTTACTCTGCACGAATCAAACATATTTGATATCAGTTCGGCCAGAACTACTGCATTTAACTTGGGTACGCTTGAGAACCCCAAAGAAATTCTGATTGCAAGTGAAGTTACCTCTGAAGAAAGGGAGAAACTAGAAGAAGTGTTGGTCAGATATGCCAAAGTATTTGCTTGGTCCTATGAGGACATGCCTGGGGTAGACAGAAACATTGCCCAACACACAATACCAACTTATCCAAATATGAGGCCAGTAAAACAGAAACTCCGACGGATTAGACCAGAATGGGCTGAGAAAGTCAGAGAAGAAGTTAAGAAACATATAGATGTGGGGTTCCTGGAAGTAGTAAAGTATCCTGAGTGGTTGGCTAATATAGTACCGGTGCCAAAGAAAGATGGGAAGGTCAAATTATGTGTAGACTACAGAGATCTCAACAAGGCTTGTCCGAAAGATGATTTTCCTCTGCCGCATATATATGTTCTGGTTGATAGTGCGGCTTTATCTGCTATGTATTCATTTGCAGATGGATTTTCAAGTTACAATCAGGTTCTCATGGCTGAGGAAGACAAACACAAGACTGCATTTGTTACTGAGGGGGGTACTTATTGTTACAAGGTAATGCCGTTTGGGCTCAAGAATACAGGAGCCACTTATCAAGATGGCCACTACACTTTCCATGACTTGATGCAAAAAGAGATTGAGGTGTATGTGGATGACATGATGGTGAAATCAGAGACAAGAGTTGGGCATATTGAAGCACTGGAAAGGTTCCTCCAAAGAGTTGACAGATACAACATGCGGCTTAATCCCAAGAAATGTGTGTTTGGGGGGGTGAATCAGGGAAATTGCTTGGTCATACAAGTGGGAATGGGCGGAATAGAGGTAGACTCCGAAAAGATCAAGGCAATCACAGAAATGCCTGCACCGAAGACAGAGAAAAAGAAGTCAGAGCATTCTTGGGGAAGATTCAGTACATCAGTCGGTTCATCGCCAAGTTGACATCAGTATGTGAGCCAATCTTCAAACTGTTGAGAAAAGATCAGCCAGTGAGATGGAATGAACAGTGTCAGACAGCCTTGGGAAAATCCAGAAAAGTTAGTGATGAGACCGTTGATATGACAACAGCAAGCAGACCTGTTTATGAGACAGAAAAAATTCTGGAGTTGAGGTCTACGACGGTAAACCTTGTATTATGACATTCAGAGGTATCTGGAACATGGTGAAACTCTCGGAAGGGGCAGGCAGGGAAAAGCAGAAATTAGCCATTTCAGAAGTTAGCTTCCCAGTATGTGACTTGAAAGGGGAACGTGTTAGAAATTATCTAAGGTCCCAAGATCAAACAAGACATGAAAAATGCGTGAATACACCAATGAAGATAGCGGAATACTTACATTGATCGGTTATGTCGATTTGAAGACGAATCATGCCAAAAAACGCACTGCCTTTGTAAGCCCACTGCAAGCAGTCCATGCTCACTGTCTTGGCAGTTTCGGGTCTCAAAACGAAGCTCCAAACTCCATCGGATGAGTCCCGCCTCATGGTTGAACTCCCTACCACCTTCGCAAGACTCGTAAGTGTGCTAGCACTTGATTTCTCACCATGAGAAACCACTCTTGCTTCCCTATTGCTCACGTTTTCTGGTTCAAAACCAGTGAGCATTGTGCCCATTTGGGCGTGAGAGAAGAGAGCATTTGAGAGAGATGAAGTTTTGTGTTTTTTTTAAAATGATTTACCAAAAATCAATTTATATTTATGCCATAATTCATTAAATAATAATAAAATTATGACACAAACATGCAATGGCTTAGAGTGTCAAACACTCAAACTCCATGCAATGACATTGAGTGCAATGTACACAATCTACATGCAAAGCATTAGAATGACATGTGTCATGTGGGCCCACACGTTTCCAAATGAAAGTGGGCCCACGTGCACTCACGCGTTCGGGTTCGATATTTCCGAAATACCGAGCTTACGTCGCGACGTTAATTCAATCGAATTTAAATAAATAATTGCGCCTGGCGAAATATTATTTACGTCGCTAACGAATTAATTCTAAATTAACTCGTTTGCCCGAAATAAAATCTGATTTTAATTCCGCGTCGAAATCTAATTTCGTCTAATATATCGAATATATTAATACATCGATTAATTCCGAATTAATCGTTCTCTCTCTTTAGACGACATTTTATCCCGGATAAAATATCTCCGTTATTAATCCTAGATTAATTTTCTCTCTCTTCTGTATAATCCCAGATTATTCAAGAGTGCGAGTTGTGCGTCATCGGTGGATTATCGGGAAGCGACCCATGAGATCCCCGGATAATCTGGCAGTAAATACGGTCGTCGGAGTATCCGAATCACGTACGTACCAAGTACTACGTTCTACCGATTTACGAGACAAGGTCGACTCCTAGCAAAGCACCAAGTCTACCTAATTCTCCGGACATATCCATTTAAGAATATTAAGATCTGTATCAAGCGTAGTATACTAATGTATTGTGCATATCGGCCCAGTATCGGATAATCACGTGCTAGGGCTGGGGCTGGATAAGTGTCTGCCCCGTCCGAAACACATATCGGATGTCTGGTAACTAGTCTCTATAATCGGATATTCATGACCTGGTCATAATATCACGATTGGATGCGCATCACTTTAAGAGCACTAATACCGTATCCTGCGTGACATCATCTCCATTATGACTGGAGTGATACTTCCGTCTTGACATCACATCCAATACACTACGATTCTCAATATACCCGGCATTGGCGTACACAGAACTGGTTACAGTCCTAGACGACCTCAACTAAAGTATATCGATTGTCGTAAGCATTAGCGATGTAAGTCTCAGGTTAAGACTATACACACCTACCTTGATTTCGGCCTCCCATAGACACATATTCATAATACCAATGGGATTCCGAGGGGTCTATCCAGAGCGAAGCTGTTTCCCGTACCATCGGTGAAACACGACCTCCTATCGCACTTGCATAAGTATCCAACACTTATATATATGAGAACTATGCCGTTGTGCCCTCACAACGCACACAAGTGCAATACTAGCCTATTCCGCATTATCGATGTCCAGTCTCGATAATACTACGGCTAGGGATATTTAATGATTAATCCTTCGTGGACTGATACTGTCTCATATCATCTCAATCCAGGAACTAATCATAGGGACCTCTCTTCATTTATATATCTATGGTGATCTAATCACAAATGATGAGAGTGCAATTTCCTTATTACATAGTTAATTTGCTACAACAACACAATGATCTGTGCAAATAGTGACGCTATGGGTCATTTATCCAACAATCTCCCACTTGGCACATAGCCAGTCACTCGAGTGTCTAACACCCGAACTATGTACAATTCGCTCAAATTGCTGAGGAAAGGTTTTCGTCAGCGGATTTGCTTAATTATCGTCTGACGCGATTTACACGATCATCACATCGCCACGATGTATGATCCGAACGAATCAGATGATATAGAAGTATATATCTGGATCGTCGATGAGACCTTTAATTCTTAGCTTGTGCTGACGCCTAGCTCAGCTGCTAACAGAACTATATCTAATCTAATTAGATTTATTTCGACCCAAATGGCTTCTATTGCTTGCCTCAGCTGCAGCAATAATCCGCATTTTTGTTTATTCGGCAACAGTTATCTTGCTAGGAAGATTTCCAGCTCACTGTCCCGTTATTCAAACTTTATAGTACCGCAGTATTTAATCGTTTGGAAACTTGCTGCAGTGATCCCAGTCACTTCAAGTTCTCCTTCTCCATAGTAAAAGATAGCATCTTTAGTTCTCAAGATACTAACAGATGTTCTTAACTTCAATCCAGTGACTATCACTTGGATTGACCCGATTGTGACTCCATATGCTCGAAGCGTATGAGACACCAATACAAGTACATTTTAAATGTACAATTTCCCAGAGAGTGTTAACAACTCCAAATCTATCCCAGTAGATTTTTATCCTGAATAAAGGTTGTTACTCCCCAGAATTCTACGGAGAATTTCTATGAAAGAATATCTATGAAAGCCAAGCTTTCACCAATTGCTTTATGGGAATTTCACTGTCAGTGCGCTCTCCCACTAACCTCCTTATATACACAAGAATTATTTCGTTTTGAGTCAAATCATAAACCATTATGATTATTTCAAAACGACAGTTCCAAGAACCTTATGCTTGCATTGATCCAAACATGGATCGAATAACCCGCAAACCTTGTTTGTCGGTTATACAAAATCGTCAGGATGTTGTAAACATCCTCCAAAAGGTTTCCTTTTCAGGAAAGCGATTTTGATTTGTAACTGACATATTTCATAAATGAAATATACAGTTATCAACAAGCATCTTCAAAATGGATTTACCATGGCAACAGGTAAAAGGTTGAACCGTTATTAACACAATGTTGATAACGATACCTTTCCGTCAAAAGCCTAGCTTTGTACGTTGGTATGTTGCCATCCATGTATGTCTTCCTTGAAGACGTTATAATGTACCATAGGCACAATGCCTTGTGGTACAACAACTAGTATCCAAATAGTCGTTATACATGGAATCCATTTCGGACTCATGGCACTTTGCCATAACAGGGAGTCGATACCTTGTATCACTTCCTCAAAACGTAGTCGGTGGTATACCTTCATAAGATTGACATCTTATGAGGTTAGATCAGAAACCCATACCCTAGGTTGTTTTCTGACTCTATCCGATCTACCGATTTCTTGTGTATTTGAAGATTAATGGTACAGATTCATCATAGATGAATTGTTTGTGTTCCATTAAGGACTTCGTGCTATGAATAGTATTACTCCGATTTTCATCGAGTATCACTATCCTCCCACTGACCACTGCATATCGGTATTCCTCTCAGGAAAACCGCATGGTGAGCAACAATCACATTGTTCTCATGTGGGATTTATAAGTACTATACTTATGGTTTCCCTTAGGATAACCTATATTGGCACTAATCCAATTTGGGTTCTTAGTTTGGTATCATCCAAACTTTATGCCTGGCATACCCAAATTATCAGGAATGAGAAACCTCGTCTTTCCTGTTCATATCCTATATGATATCTGTCAAACAGATTTATATGGAACCTTATTCTAAATAAGTTTTGCACTGTTAATACATATCCTGTTGAAGAAAAATTGTAGCTCAGAGCGACTCGTGATAAACCTTATCATGTCCAACAAAATTCGGTTTTAGTTCAGACACACCGTCTAACCGACGTGTCTCGGGAGGAGTCCTCACATGAAAGAACACCGTACTCTTTCATTTATATATGAAACTTACTGCTTAAGTATTTTCCATTTCGGTCTTACCGTGGCGGAATAACACTATAGCCGATCTGTTTGTTTTCTTCGTGTCGAAACTCAAAGTTTCGTATTTGTGTTCTTCAAAAGAAACACATAACCATAACGTGATGCCACATCCGTTAAGGTCACGAAATATTCATGTTCACATCTAGCCTAGCTAGATATGGGCCCACTTACTTCACCATGAATAGGGCTAACAGATCGGTGGCCCTTTTACTATTACCAAGTAAATAGTATTTTAGGTTTTTAACCTAATAAACTAGATTCGTAGACCTTATTTGAATAGTCAAATCAGTCCTAGTACCCACTCTTCAAAAGTGTGGATATACGAGTCTTGTTTAATTGTGTCCTAGACAACAATGCCACAAATAAGTCTCCATTGATCAAATCAATTTGAGCTATTTATTTGTCATTTTATATGTTTGAGATTTTATTATATTCAAAATATAAATTCTGTTATTTACATCCAATGTATTTATCTCAGTATCATCTTTATATAATGAAACACTTTAGTGTTCTAGAATATAAAGGTTTTATCCGCATCGGATTAAACACTGATATAGAGATAATGTCTCTAGTCAAACTAGTTACATTATAACATTTCCTAATTTAAGTACATACCCAAAGGGTAGTTCCTAAACTTAGGTATCTACGGTCGAAACAGCGACTTTCGTCCCGTTTCCAATTCGCAGAGAAATCTCGGCTTGAAGCCAGTATCCAGCTCACAGCGGATTCTGAACGTCAATACATATATATATTATGTACCACACTAAGTATTTAAAATCCAATTTCAATACTAGTAGTAAACATAACTTTGACAAATATTTTTAAAGTTAGAGCCTCGCCCTATCTTTAATTCCTTCGTGTCTTCCATATCCAAATGGTAGTCACTTTGGGATATGTCAATTATCTTTTCAATATTTCACAAACCTTTGGCCAAGCCTTGGGTTTTAGAATATCGAAATGATGTGCACCTTGTGCTACATGCCCAATTGCAAACTTTGACTTTTCTCCACTAGAATAGTCAATTAATTGCAACTTTAATACTTTTAAATCTAAAGATAGATTTATTATAAGTATATAATTAAGCACTAAAGTCATCATCACATAAATCTTCCAAAGACTTTATGCTCTACTATTTGCTTAATTATGGGCTTAGTCATAATAAGTTATTTTATCAAATAAATTAACCTATTATTAATTCCCAATTGAAAATTAAATCATTTAAAGCATTTAATCCAATGATTATATATTTTAAATATTCAACTTTTCAATTCTTTCTTGATTTCAATAGTCCAACTATTTAATCAATTTAATAAGGTACTATTTATTATAATGATTACAATAATCCAATTATTTAATCAACTATAATTTTAATATTGATTACTATAATCTAATTATAAAATCAACTATCATTTTAATTCAATTATATTGATTACTATAATCCAATATAAAATCAACTATATATTGAATGAGTTTGTATATAGTCCAACTATATATATATTTAAAACAACATAAAATATTAGTCCAACTAATACTTTTGATTAATATGACGAGTAAAATATAGATGAGCGCGTTTAGCGAGTATTCGAACGAATGTTGCAAATTCAATACTTGCCTCCCACTATTTTTCGTCGAGCCTCTAACCCTCTGTCGAGTACTCGGGAAACCGTGTTTCCTAGTGGGCTAGGATCCCGTTAAATATCACACAATCTTGACTTTGGCCAACAAATTGTATGATAATTAACTAGGTAGATCTCTAAGATCAATTGGATCTAATCCAACTCCTAGATCCAGTAGGTGGACATCCAAGTCCTAAACATATATCTTATATATGCCTATATATCCAATATATACCCTAACCTTTTTCCTCTGAATCAACTAGGCCTTGGCTTTGGCACAACAAACCTAGTGATCCCAGTCAAGCGCGGACCCATTGACATGGAAGCTTCGTAATCAATGTCAATGGACAAGAAGTGGTCTTGACTTTGGCCAACAAACCACAACTTGGACACGACACCGATATGGAACAAAGCCTCGTGATTAAAACACATCTTCGAAGGACAAGGGCTTGACTTTGGCCAACAACCCCTGCCAATCTCGGATCTTGAGTAAGAATCACTCAATGGAAGGAAAATAAACGCTTGATATTTAACGAGGGTTTTTCGCGTGCAAATTGGCTACCAATTTAATTATCTTTGTTAAGGTCTCATCATCATACACCCTTAAACATGCATTCTAAATACATAATAAAGCGAGTATGAAATAAAATAATAATGATATGCGGATGGATACTTAACACATTGATCCTAGATCAAATCTCTCCCTTTCTCACTCAAGCTAGCACTTGTACTACTTCTACCCGTTACACTACACTTCTAAAGAAACCTCATATACATAGAGGGGAATAGGTGAGAAGAGAATACAAAGAGAATAGAGGTGATAAGGCTGGACACGCAGGTCCAATTTAATAAATCGAATTTATTACAACAATTTCTAAAATTGCCCACCCGACTAATATCCATCCGATATACATTATTCATTCAACACAACCACGTATTCACACACATAAGCATGCTATCAATCAATCTAATCAAATTAATTAATCTGATAATTAAGTGATCATCCAATGTTCAAACAACGATTTGATTTTGTTCGAGTCAAACTCGTTTTTGCGAATAAGTACTTAAAGTACGAATTCATGAATTAAATTAAACTACATCATTAAATCTAATTTAACATGTATTTAATACTAATTCACTATTCAATTCCAAATTAAATATTACACTTTTATTCAATAAACCTTTTCGATTTAAATTCCAAATTTAATCGTAACGCGTCTCAAAGACCGATTAACGTCCAACGTCAATTCAATTAAAGTCCAATGGGCTTTTGATTGATTTCTTAAGGCGTGGACTTTTGGTCAACTCGGGTCAAACCGATAACCAAAGTCCAATCCGGGATTTACCCCATAAGCCCATAAATCAATCTTGGCCCATTAGGCCCAATTGAACTTTAAAGGTTCATTAAGTCGCATTTGGGCTTTATGGTCAAGGTTTTGGGCCCAATTGGATCCAATCCATTTGGCCTAAACCAAACTTGATAAATCAAGCCCAATAGGCCCAAATACAACATTTAAATCCAATTTCCAAAATTAGGCCCAAATAATTAAATTCAAAAATCCAATTTCCAATTTAATTACCAAAGTGTATTACATGATCAATCAACTAAATCAACATTTCTAAAACACCATATTAGTCCAATTAATCATGCTTGATTCATTATCATATGTCCAACACACAAATTGAAAAATCAAACCCATCTACATGCTTAAAGGTCTCGGCCAAGGGGTGATTTCATGTCCAATTCGGTTTCAATCCAATTAATCCGCATTCGACATTAAATACATATCCCGAATGATTTCCAATACATCCAATTATCAAAATCAAAATTTACCAAGACATTAGGGCATTAGTCACATTCGGCCAACTCAAAGATTTTGGGGTTTTTGTCCAATTCGAAATCCAATCCAATCCGATTCAAATTAACATCAACCTAATCGATTCTAACTCATCAAATGAATTAAAAAACAAAAAATCCAAGATCCAAAATCATCAAAACATTCGGCCAAGGACTTAAATTTTGGGGAAAATAATTCCAAATCATTTTTCATCAAATTAGTCCAACCAAAATGAATTTAAACATGTTATAAGCATACTCAAACAAGCAATTTATTCAAATCATGCTCAAATCACATTTACCCAAATTTTAAACCCTACAAATTTCATGCTTGCAACATTAGCTCATGATGCCATTGTTGGAAATTATCTAAGGTCCCAAGATCAAACAAGACATGAAAACATGCGTGAATACACCAATGAAGATAGCGGAATACTTACATTGATCGGTTATGTCGATTTGAAGACGAATCATGCCCAAAAACGCACTGCCTTTGTAAGCCCACTGCAGCAGTCCATGCTCACTGTCTTGGCAGTTTCGGGTCTCAAAACGAAGCTCCAAACTCCATCGGATGAGTCCCGCCTCATGGTCGAACCTCCCTACCACCTTCGCAAGACTCGTAAGTGTGCTAGCACTTGATTTCTCACCATGAGAAACCACTCTTGCTTCCCTATTGCTCACGTTTTTTTCTGGTTCAAAACCAGTGAGCATTGTGCCCATTTGGGCGTGAGAGAGGAGAAGAGAGCATGAGAGAGATGAAGTTTTGTGTTTTTTTTAAAATGATTTACCAAAAATCAATTTATATTTATGCCATAATTTTCATTAAATTAATAATAAAATTATGACACATAACATGCAATGGCTTAGAGTGTCAAACACTCAAACTCCATGCAATGACATTGAGTGCAATGTACACAATCTACATGCAAAGCATTAGAATGACATGTGTCATGTGGGCCCACACGTTTCCAAATGAAAGTGGGCCCACGTGCACTCACGCGTTCGGGTTCGATATTTCCGAAATACCGAGCTTACGTCGCGACGTTAATTCAATCGAATTTAAATAAATAATTGCGCCTGGCGAAATTATTATTTACGTCGCTAACGAATTAATTCTAAATTAACTCGTTTGCCCGAATTAAAATCTAATTTTAATTCCGCGTCGAAATCTAATTTCGTCTAATATATCGAATATATTAATACATCGATTAATTCCGAATTAATCGTTCTCTCTCTTTAGACGACATTTTATCCCGGATAAAAATCTCCGTTATTAATCCTAGATTAATTTTCTCTCTCTTCTGTATAATCCCAGATTATTCAAGAGTGCGAGTTGTGCGTCATCGGTGGATTATCGGGAAGCGACCCATGAGATCCCCGGATAATCTGGCAGTAAATACGGTCGTCGGAGTATCCGAATCACGTACGTACCAAGTACTACGTTCTACCGATTTACGAGACAAGGTCGACTCCTAGCAAAGCACCAAGTCTACCTAATTCTCCGGACATATCCATTTAAGAATATTAAGATCTGTATCAAGCGTAGTATACTAATGTATTGTGCATATCGGTCCAGTATCGGATAATCACGTGCTAGGGCTGGGGCTGGATAAGTGTCTGCCCCGTCCGAAACACATATCGGATGTCTGGTAACTAGTCTCTATAATCGGATATTCATGACCTGGTCATAATATCACGATTGGATGCGCATCACTTTAAGAGCACTAATACCGTATCCTGCGTGACATCATCTCCATTATGACTGGAGTGACACTTCCGTCTTGACATCACATCCAATACACTACGATTCTCAATATACCCGGCATTGGCGTACACAGAACCGGTTACAGTCCTAGACGACCTCAACTAAAGTATATCGATTGTCGTAAGCATTAGCGATGTAAGTCTCAGGTTAAGACTATACACACCTACCTTGATTTCGGCCTCCCATAGACACATATCATAATACCAATGGGATTCCGAGGGGTCTATCCAGAGCGAAGCTGTTTCCCGTACCATCGGTGAAACACGACCTCCTATCGCACTTGCATAAGTATCCAACACTTATATATATGAGAACTATGCCGTTGTGCCCTCACAACGCACACAAGTGCAATACTAGCCTATTCCGCATTATCGATGTCCAGTCTCGATAATACTACGGCTAGGGATATTTAATGATTAATCCTTCGTGGACTGATACTGTCTCATATCATCTCAATCCAGGAACTAATCATAGGGACCTCTCTTCATTTATATATCTATGGTGATCTAATCACAAATGATGAGAGTGCAATTTCCTTATTACATAGTTAATTTGCTACAACACACAATGATCTGTGCAAATAGTGACGCTATGGGTCATATTATCCAACAAAAACGTACAAGAGGCAAGCAACGGTTCTTCATTTGAAGTGTATGAGAAAAGAAGAAGCTCAGCATGAATGGAAGAAATACACGCAGGGGTATGTGGTCCGCACATGAACGGGTTGAAATTCTGTCCCCAAGATGTGAGACAAGGTTTTTATTGGTCAACCATGGAAAAAGACTGTGCGAAGATGGTAAAGCACTGTCAGACTGTCAAGCACACGGTAATTTGAATCACTTACCACACAAGAATTGCACGGGTTGTCAGAGCCGTGGCCTTTCTCAGCATGGGGAATTGATATGATTGAGAGAAATTCGAACCAAATGCATCGAATGGGCATCGCTTCATAGTAGTGGCCGTTATATTATTCTCGAAGTGGTGGAAGCCGAATCATTCTGCAATGTTAAAGCAAAACATATGGCAAAGTTTATAGTCGGACCTCATTTGTCGGTATATTATGCCGCATCATATAGTGACAGACAACGGAGTTCAGTTTCAAGGAGAGACGAAGGCAATGTTACAGAGGTATGGGATAGGCCACCACAAGTCATCACCGACAGGCCGCAGACAAAGGGGTAGTTGAGGCAGCCAACAAGACTATAAAGACGATTTTTGCCAAGATGAATAAAATTGCAGAGATTGGGCCGAGAAATTACCGTATGCTTGTGGGGGTACAGAACATCAGTAAGAACAGCAACGGGCCACACCTTACTCTTTGGTCTATGGAATGGAAGCAGTATTGCCAGTAGAAGTGGAAATACAGTCTATGAGGGTATTAGCAGAGGCAGAATTACCGGAACAGGAGTGGCCGCACAGAGGTTTGATCAGTTAGCACTATTGGATGAGAAGAGAACGAAGTCTTGTAGCACATGCAGTTGTATCAGAAGAGACTAGCCCGAGCATTCAACAAGAAAGTACGCCCCACAAAGATCAGAAAGGGTGATTTGGTACTTAAGCAGTCGAGGCCGTCGACGACAGATCCGAGAGGAAAATTCATACCTAACTGGGAAGGACCTTACATAGTGCAGAAGGTAATGGGAAATGGAGCAGTGAGGCTATCAGACTTGGAAGGAAACGAGTTCACCGAGCCGATCAACGTGGACAGATTGAAACAGTATTTTGCCTGAGGGAGAAAGGACCGAGCGGTCACCAAGGAATTGGCAGAAGACCTAACCCAACGGAGTAGGAAAATCATTCATGCATACACGTAACATTGTATTCTTTCCGTTTTGTTTTGTTTTGTGTTCGCAGGTTCGAAGAAAAGAGAAAGCGGTAGAGATAAGCCAAACAGCGTCAGCGCAGTTTCAGTTTTGGGGATAAGTCCCAGGCGGCGAGGCCCGTATCGACTTGGGGGCGAAGCCCCACATCATCATCAGTTTGAGGGCGAGGTCCATATTGTCAACGGTGTTGGGTCGAGGTGCCCAGGGTCGAGGTGCCCACTACATCATCAGTTTGAGGGCGAGGTCCCTATTGTCAACGGTGTTGGGGTCGAGGTACCCAGGGTCGAGGTGCCCCCGTTGTCGGTTGTAGTTCCGGGATGCGTCCCAGGGTCGAGGTTCCCACTACATCATCAGTTTGAGGGCGAGGTCCCTATTGTCAGCGGTGTTGGGTCGAGGTGCCCAGGGTCGAGGTGCCCCCATTGTCGGTTGTAGTTCCGGGATGCGTCCCAGGGTCGAGGTGCCCCCTACATCATCGTATTGAGGGAGGCGAGGTCCCTATTGTTAGCGGTATTGGGTCGAGGTGCCCAGGGTCGAGGTGCCCCCGTCGTCAGTTGCAGTTATCGGGATGCGTCCCAGGATCGAGGTCCACTGCAGCAACAACTCAGCTCGAGGCAGCAGACGAGCCAGGTAAGTGAAAATGCATTGCATAACTTTGATATGATTGTTCAAAGTCACACACTGCACAAGTCCTATCAAAGTGGGGGCGACTGTAGGCATTGCATTTTTGCATGTGAAACCCGATGATGAGTCTCAGTTGGAGGCACTACCTTTTAAGTCGCGGGAGCCGTGGGAAACGAACGTCGGAAGGGAGGAGTCAAGAATTGACTCATATTCGGATTAAGTTCGCTAGTTTAAGCTTCGGGTTACTTGTTGGTTTCCATTTTAAAAATTATTCCCGGCCCAAAACACTCACAAATCACCTAACCTCGGCCCAAAATCTCTGCAACCCCTTGTGGCCTTGACCCAAAACCCAGCAACCCAAACACCTTGTCCACACAAACCAAACCCCCAACCAAAGTCCACACGCCCCAACCAAGGCCCACACGCCCATTCACCCTAATACACACCCAAATTAAATCAAATATTAAGTTAAATATTAATTAGATAATGTGATTAAATAAAATAATAATTAAATCATTTACAAATTAAATAAAACATAAAATAAAATCATGCCTAATTTAAACAAATCAAATATGTGATATACCTAAATTAAAAAGATGATATGCCTAATTAAAATCAATTATAACAAATTAAAAATATTGACTTCCTAATCTAACAAATTAAATGCCTAATCCTAACCAATCACATATTGACTTCCTAATCTAAACCAAATTTGTCCCCCCTCAATCTTTGACTTTCCTTGCTCAACAAAAAACCAAATCCCTTCCTTGTGAGACAAGGTGAAGCCCTAGCCCTTCTCTATATAAACCACACTTTTCTAAGGCATTCCCCCCTCCTAGTTCACGCCCATCACAAGAAATAAAGAAGCAAAGAATTTCCAACCCTCTCTCCAAGCTCTCCTAGTTCACGCCCATCACAAGAAATAAAAAGAAGCAAAGAATTTCCAACAACCCCCCCCCTCTCCAAGCTCTCCCCATTCACGCCAATCACAAGAATAAGTAACAAAAAATATTCTTTTCATCTCCTACACTCCATAGCCGAACACATCACCCTCCTCAACCCCTCCATAACCGAAAATAACAAGCCTTTATATCCTCCTAAAGCCACCGAAACCAGCCCTATACAGCAGCCCTCCATCACCGAAAATTACAACCAAAAACCGAACTGCAGTGAACACAAAAATTGCACTGTTTTACACGCCCAAACAACAGTAATTTAACCCCTAAAACAGCAGCAAAATCCACTTAAAACATTCCCTAAAAACCTTAAAGCAGTAACATAAAAAACTACACTCAAAGCTTCCTTAAAACTACAAAAACAGCAACCCAAACCCCCCTAAAAAACGCAAAAACAGTCCACTAATAGACCTGAAACAGTGAGCAGAAGATACAGAGAAGACAAACGGAGACCAAACAGCAAGCAAAATAGCAAAACAGTGAGCTAAGACGCTAAACCAGTGAACCGGAGAAGTTAAGGAGCTTTACCCTTCCGATCTCCGTGAAACGCAAGTCCGAAAGTCGGCAAAAAGGTTAGACCTGAGGGTATTTTCCACATTCGTTTTCTGTTTTATTTTTATTATTTATTGAATATTGTTCGCATGATTGTTATGCTAAAATGCATGTTGTGGCCCTTGAGTAGATAAATATGCATGTATCATGAAATATTGTATGTTGTGGACTTGGAATAAAATAAAAGATATGTCAACTCTCGCGGTATATCGGATGGAAACCCGGACATAAATTTCATAGCCGATTTCGAATGGACGGTAATATGATCTGTACTCGGGATACAACTCCATGTACCGCTTGAGTAAACGGCACCCTCTTTTGTTTTATGTTGTTTTGGTTTATTTATTTTTCATCATTTGAATTCTGCATGTTACTTGTTTATGCATGATTCAATCGAGCGCATGGGCTTAGTAAGTGCGATGAAAGGTCCCTTTTTTGGAGGGTTTAAAATCCTTTACCACGATGCTTTGTCGCGCCGGTTGATGTGTGTTCGGTTGAATGCAAGATATGTTCAATCGGGCATACTAAGTTTGATATTATTGCTTTTTAATTCTTTGTATGCATGATGCAATCGAGCGCATGGGCTTATTAAGTGCGATGAAAGGTCCCCTATTTGGAGGGGATAAAACCCTTTACCACGATGCTTTGCCGCGCCAGTTGATGTGTGTTCGGTTGAATGCAAGATATGTTCAATCGGGCATACTAAGTTTGATATTATTGTTTTTAATTCTTTGCATGCATGATTCAATCGAGCGCATGGGCTTAGTAAGTGCGATGAAAGGTCCCCTATTTGGAGGGGTTAAAATCCTTTACCACGATGCTTTACCACGCCGGTTGATGTGTGTTCGGTTGAATACAAGATATGTTCAATCGGACATACTAAATTTCATATAGTTATCTTTATCTTTGTACTCATCGTAACGAAAGGCGCATAGGCTTATTGTGTTGGATTAAAAGGTTCTCCATTTGGGGGAAGAAAAGCCTAAAAGGCTACCTTTACCACGATATTTTCCGTGTCTTTCATCTATTGATTGCATCGTCTATCCCTGTCTTGGCTCGACCTATTGTCATTGGTGTACCCATATTCTCAGCCCTTGCTTCAGTCTATTACCAGCCAATAGCCACACGTCTTCACGTACATACACTTGCACCCTCCACACGTCCCTTGCGCAAGCAATCTACACACATGCCCTTGGCCTCAAGCCATTAGCCACATCAACACACGCATAGTCAATCCACAAACTGCCACCCAGACCTGCATGCCACAACACCCACGCTCACGTCCCATTCACTCACGCACACACTGCCATTCACTCACGCATATACAGCCCAGTACACTAACCTAATACTCACCCACTGACTATCGTTAATTCCCTACCATTGCCTTCACGCCCTGAAATACAAACAGTCCCCACACACTCAAACAATTCACGCAATTCGCCTGCCATTAAGCCGCTTACCACAAGCACAACTCTCACATAAAGCCAACTATACCATTCATGCATGTATTATGAAATCCCATATAGTCATTCTTATCTTTGTACGCATCATAGTGAAAAGCATGGTTATCCCATTGGTTGCATCATTTACCTTCGTCTTGGCTCAACGTATCGTATTACAATTCATATATCCATGTCATGATAGCATTTGAGTATTATTTCTTATGGTATATCGAATGGAAACCCAGACATAAATTCCGTAGTCGATTCCGAATGGACGGTAGTGTGGTCTGTACTTGGGATACAATTCCACGTACCACTTGGAAAAGTGCTCACATGTGTGCTTGTGTGGTTAGTGTGTGTGCTTGTGTTTTTTCGTGAATATAATATGCCAATGAAGTTGTATGTTCGTTGCTACTTTGATGTACTTTCAAGCATGCAATCTTAGATGTGAAATATATGTAAATTTAGGTGTAAGTTTTATCTTGTACATGTGAATTTAGAAGCATGATACTCTTGGAAATAAGTGTTACTTAAACTTGATTAAATTATTACATAAATCCTTTCATTACAAGTGACATAAGTAAGGGACCATTCTGAACCCAACGGTTTGAGGTCTTCCCTTGCGAGGGGTGAGTGCGGCCTTAAATCTCATTTTCTCGGTTCACACCGGGTGGCGACTCCATTATTCTCCGATTTAGTCCCCCGCGGGCTACTCTGTACTCCCAACCGGGCCGCGAGCCCGGGACAGCATGCGTCACCCTTTTTCTGTGTCCTACACCCATTAGGCCTAATTAAATTATTTAAAGGCCCAATAGTAATATTTTGACTTATGGAAATGGTTTTAGGCCCAATTGGATCCAACCCAATTGTCCAAAACCAAACTTGGCCCAACCAAGCCCATTAAGCCCAAATACAACAAATTAGTCCAATTTAATAAATTCCAAATTTAAAGACTAATACATATTAACATAATATTCTAAATATCACATTAATTTAATTAAAGTGCAATTACCACAATTAATTAATTAATCCAATATTTTCAAAACATCAATTAAACTAATTAATCATGCTTTAATCATCCAATTCATGTCCAACACAAATTGAAGCAAAATCAACTCATTCCAACATGCTATAAGTCACGGTAATACATGAAATTAACATACAATTTTGATTTCAATCCAATTAAATCAACAATTAATATTCAATTTCATGCCAATTAACATATCCATTGTCAAATTCAAAAAATCACCATGAACTATTTCTATGGTGAGTTAGGCCAAGTGAGGGAATTTGGGGATTTTTGATCCAATCAATTTTTCTCAAATCCAAGGATGCACAAATCCAATTCATCATCATCCAAACTCAACCAAACAATCAAATTAGGTAAATCAAGCTCCAAGCAAAAAATCCCAAATTAAAGTCCATAAACCCTAGATTTTGAAATCAAGTTTAGGAGGCTCTGATACCATTGTTAGTGTCTTTAAGACTTGCCAAGGATCTTAAACATGATTCTAGTGTGAATAAAATCAAGATAAGTTGCGGAAGAATTACATTGATCGGTAGAGAAGTTCAAAACTTTTGTTGGATGTTGGAAGCTCCAAGCCTTTGAATTGAATTCCAAAATCAAGGGTGAGTTTCCCTATCACATTATTTGACTCTTTAAAGTGCTAGCTTTATCAAAAATTGAAGCAAAATTCTTCCCCTCCAAGAGTGAAGAATTCGGCCATTGAGAGAGAGTTGGGAGAGATGAGTGAATAGTTCAAAACTAATCCAAAAAATGGTGTTGACTTAGCTTTCAAAAGTTGGTGGTTGTGTAATAAATCCAATTCACTTTATTGCCAACCACTTACATCACAAGTTGACAAGTGATATGAGTTGTGGGTCCCACCCAATTAATTCCAAATCAAGTTGGATTACACAACACATTTTGGGCCCGGTTCGTTTAATCCGACTAAAAGAATTTTCCGTCGCTACGTAATTAAATCTAATTTAATTAAATAATAATACCCAGTAAAATTATTACGGAAGTCGCTTGCGAATTAATTCCAAATTAATTCGTTCGCTTGAATTAAAATCCAATTTTAATTCCGTATTGAAATCCAATTTCAATTAATATATCCAGTATAATATTTTAGCCCAATTAAATAAACTAAATAGTAAAATCCAATTTAAGTATTAAATTTACTTTGCCGATTAATTCAAAATTAATCGCGCTCTCTCTTCTCGATGAATTAATCCCAGATTAATTCTTGCCGCAATTAATCCCAGATTAATTTTTCTCTCTCATAATTAATCCCAGATTAATTTTGTTCAAGTCAAATGTCATCGGTGAATCTTTGGGAAGCGACCCAAGAGATCCATGGATATGTTGGCAGTAAATACTGTTATCGGACTATCCGAACATGTGCGTACCCGGTATCACAATCTTACCGATTTACAAGACATGGTTGGCTTCTAGCAAAGCACCATGCCTACCCAATTCTCCAAAAATATATTCAACATGGAATATATGTAATCTGTATCAGGCGTAGTATACTAAGTATTGCGTATTATGATCCAGTATCAGATGTCACATGCTAAGCCTAGGGCTGGAATTGTGTCTGTCCCGTACGAAGCATATATCGGATCACTAGCAACTAGTCTCTGTAATCGGATAATCATGACCTAGTCATATTATCTCGATAGTTGCAGCATTTAAGAGTACTAGTTCTGTATCCCTGCGTGATCATCATCTCCATATGACTGAAGTGATACTTCCATCTTGACATCACACCCAATACACTATGATTCTCAGTAAACCCAGAAGAGGCGTACGCAGAACCTCTTAAAGCTCCGGACGACCAAAACCAAAACGTACTGATTGTCGCAAGTATTAGCGATGCAAGTCTCAGGTTAAGACCACATACACCTACCCTGATTCGGATTCCCATAGACACATAGTCATACTACCAATGGGATTCTGAGGTGTCTATCCAGAGCGAAGCTGTTCCCGGTCCAACGGCTAACAGAATCTCATATCACACTTGCATAAGTATCCAATACTTAAATATATGAGAACTATGTCATTAAGCTTCCATAACGCGCACAAGTGTAATACTAGCCTATTCCGCATTATCGATGTCCAGTCTCAATAATACTGCGACTATGTATATTTAATGATTAAACCTTTCATGGATTAATACTGTCTCATATCTTATTAATCCGGTACTAATCATATGGACTTTTTTCATTTATATATCCAAGTAATCCAATTATAAAATGATAAAAGAGCAATTTCCTTTGTCACATAGTTAATTTGTACAAAGAACACTATGTCTTTTACAAATAGTGATGATATGGGTCATAATTGTCCAACAGTCTCCCGTCTAGTTATTTAAAATAGTGTTGAATGATTATTTTGATATTTGATATCAGAACTTGCAACTATTAGATAGTTACTTATTCTTTGTAAACAGTTGTTACATTTTTTAATACGACTAGTAGTGTCATTAACGAATATATAAACATTAAGAAAAATATTCGATTAAGTAAATAACTTAGGACACTGTTTTATGAGATTTTATCACTTAAATGGATATTTTATTCGGGAATGTGATTAAATCTCATTTAACCAATGATTGGACCAGAAAAATTATTAAACTAATACATTAATGTATGTACTTTAATGAGTTGTAAATTGCTTAAGGTAGTTTTCTTTACTTCGTAACTTAGTCAATGAATTGTCGTGACTTAGTTACGTGTTTCTGATGAAACGCGGATAGAATATTTTGACTGGTTTAAAGATATTCGATCTGAAGTTTTAACAACTGTATCTTTAAAAATCATCGTGACTCTTTGAATTGTTCAAAGATATTTGATATGATCAAACATATGAATTTATGGCAATTAGTTCTATGGTTATTGAATGAATATGATTCTTACTCAATATTATTCTTCTACGATTCCATCATGATGGAATTGTTAAGTGGAAGAAATCAAATATTATACGATTTGATTCGCTTGATATTAAGTGTTACCAAATTAGTTTCAATACTCTTGTGGATATGCTCCAATAACACTAATTCATCCTTTTAATTAAAGTTCCATTAGTTTCTACAGTTACGTATATGATATGTACAACTAGAAAATTCGAATCTTGAAATGTTTAAGATTTGAATCTTTCTTTTGTATAATGGTTATATAACTGAAGGTACTTGCGTCTCGGAGACACAAGTAGAAGTTTATCATTTATTCTATTTAATAGAATATTATATTCTATTTGATAGAATATCTTTTCTACGATTTCGAGAAATAAATTTGTTTTTATTACTTAGTATGTAACATCAGATGTTGACAATTGTAGAAAGGACTTGACTTATTGAAGTCAAAAGTGAGAATGATAAACTATATATGGAACTACATAATTATTAAGATGAAAATACCCTTTAATATCTTCCATATAAGTCCAATAGGATGTCAGAATCATTTGCGAAGTATTTGATATTTAACGGTTCTGTTGTTTTCTTATCGAATAAAATTATCCTATAATTTATAGTGGGAACAATATTTGATATCGATTCCGGAAATTAGCATTAAACTATAGATCTAAGATTGTTCATAACTTACTACGATCAAGTTTGGAACTTGATTGAGCTTTCATTATGAATCGTTCATAAAATGTGGAAATTGTTTGCACAGCAAAAGCAAAGTGATCTTATTAAAGGTTTGACCTTTATAGTACGACAATGAGAAAAGTTATACTCAGCAATCTATTGGGGCATCTGAGAAAACTCGTCTCCAGTCACACTAACTGAACAATTAAAGATTTGTTGGTTAATGTTAATATTAAACTGGGTATTTTAGCTAGAATACAAAGTGGCATTTCTGAATGGTTTCTTCAGATAAGAGATCCATTGTGATTTCTTTGTTTGAAGTGTTCGTTTTGGAATGGCCTTGAAGTTTGTATTCTGCTAAGATTTCAGTTTGATATACTAGCTTATAAAGCCTGATGTGGACTCAAATGAGCTTTCCGGAAATTTGTGTTCACTAATTTTGATATCAGTCAGATTGTCTGATTTTATCAAAGCATAGAGAATACATATGTAATAAAAGGGTAAGTGGGAGCATACAAATTTCTTTCTAGTGTTTTACATCATAATGACATTATTATTATTAAGGTAATAATGAGATGTCTATGAGGTAAAAGGTATACCTGAGTCGGGAAAGATACAGTGGGAGTGTCACAGATGATTCTACTATGAGAGTGGAATTAGTTTCAACTTATGAAATATTGACTTATGAAATTGCATAATGACTTTATAGATTAGAAGTTTTGATATTAGTGTTGTGTTGGCGGTTGTCTGCATAGTATTTTGGTTGATCTGTAAATACTTGGACAATTTAGTAGCTGAAGCACAATGTTGATGTGGTATCTAAGTCATATTGATGTAGAACTTAGTTTCTACAAAATATGAATGATGTTGGCTAAGGGAAATAGTTGTGTTTGTTGGACAAACTCAATATGTCAAAGCGGGCCTACTTGTTGTTGCCTACCTCTTGAGCGCTAGGTGAGTTCTTGAGAGCCATGCGTATGTGATACACATTTAGATATGTATATGATACTGTGGATTGGCACTAGAGTAAGTGGGAGAAATTATTAGGGTTGGTGCTCGGAGCACCAATCTCGATCATATTTATATCTGATTCATGAATACGAGCAATATCTTTTTTCATAATATTATTTATTTATGGTTGCACCTCTTGTCTTTCATATACATATTCAATCTAATTTCGATTAGATTGAAACTAAATCATGTTTAGTGATATATATATATATATATATATATTAGACAAAAACCCAATAATATATAATGTAGTGCGCAATTACAACGTAGCTTGTAATTGACATTGGGAAGTGTCACTACTAAAAATATATTATCAAATAAAGTCTCTGGTCAAGATTTACTAACACAGGTCGGTTAGTAAAATCCATTGAGACTAGTACATGTTGTATATCGTGACTTGGTCCGATGGTTTATTCCAATGAACCATGAGTCTCGGGAGACTCGTATAGACGTGTAGGTATTTATTTGATAAACACTGAACGACTCACCGAAGATTACCTAATATATGGTACACCAACGTCAATAGGAATCTTCTCAGGTTGAGTAGCATAGTGATTCTTTGACTTGAGATACCGCTGTGGATATATGAGTCATCCTCCACACTTTGATGGCACTCACGTCACCGATCTATTTAGATCGGACCTCCACATGTACGTTGGGTATGGACCCATGCTCATGATATCTTGTGAGTATCAAGATATGATCCGTCAGTTCTGTGTACAGAGCATAGGTATTCATTATGGGATTAGCAATTCGTTAAATCCATGGATCTGTGGTACACTGTAAAAGTTAGATCTAAGTTTTCTTATGAGATTGCTAATAGAAACGTCGACCAGATTATACTTATAGAGATTTGACATTAATATCTATATCTCTCGAATAATCCAACTATCTGTGAAAGAGAGATTATATGTATGCGATGACCTCGACCTGTATAGTTCAGCGAGTTTATTTATGGTCGTCATAATTTATAGGTGGGTAAATTATGAACACGAAATTGGATTTCGTGATGGATAAGCCTAACTTAGAGAATCTCACTAATGAAATATACTCGTAGAGCACTATGGCAACTTTTATGAATAATATTGATTATTTATAAATCCTTTAATGGTTAAACGAAAGATACATGCATAGGGGGCCGTTTGGTCATTTCCTAATTAATGTGTATTTGTATTTAATACTTGATTTTATTAAATACACATTAATTAATTGTCAAATTATGATATTTGACATATATCATTAATATATGTATTTGGATTATTTAAAGTAAATATAATACATATATTTGGATATTTGTATTTAAATAATTATTTAATTGTTAAATTGTTAAATAATTAAAGTAATTAAAAATATAAAATATCTAAGTTGATATTTATTAAAGTAAATGATTAAAGTGTATAAGTTTGACTTTTACATTTATGATCATGGTTATCAAATTGATTTTTCCCTCTTTAATTAGTTAAAAAAAATAAAATATATATTTGTTTTCTTTTACCAAATTTCGGCCCTTGACCTAAGTATTTAAAGGTTTTTTTTTCTGCTTAACAAGTTCAAGCCTCCAAAAATATAAACAAAGAGAGTTGAGAGAAAAGTTTGAAGCCAAGAAGTTAACCAAGGAAAAATTTGAATTTTAGTAAGTATTTTTCAACTTCCTATTAGAAGAAAAATTATTTCTTTTGTTCTTGGCTATAACATATCTTGTTCTCAAGTTTTTCTACTCTCTTGTGTTTGTGTTATGATGGTTGGAAGCATGAATGAAAGATGTATGCATGTGTGTTTAACAAAGTATGCTTATAAAAGGTGTATAAGTACACTTTTGATCATTTGATGATCTTGTTACCATTCTAGAGTTGTTAGGCCACTCATTGATGACCTAGAATTGTTCTTGAGTTGTTTCAAAGTGGGAGACTTGTTTGGTGTTGTAGAGATTAAATAAAAGTATTGAATTTGGTTAATTTTGGTTACTTTTGTTAATTGGAGTAATTTGAGAAATTGAGGTTCTTAACCTAAACCAAAATTTGGGCTTTTTATATATGTGTGTTTTATAATGATGTATATATGATGTACATTTAATTTGGTATTGATTGGATATCATCTAATGTTGTTTTGAATAAATATGGACCAAAATGTAAAATCTGGAAAATATTGGGACCTCTCGTAATTTTGGATTTTTGTGGGATTTTTATTGTGAGTTGTATTTTGATGTATATGATATGTATAAATAATTTTGGTAGTGATTTGAAATCACTTAAATTTATATTTAACAAATTAGGACTAATGATCAAAATATAAACTATTGGGATCTCACGGTAATAAGAGAGAAAAACTGATTTTTGGATAAAAATATATTTTTGAGTATTGTGTAATTATAATAAATTAGTTTATTTTAATTGCCCAAAAAAATTAATTACCGGAAATTATTTCGGAGTGAAAATACGTGAAAACATTGAAAAACGGCGTTACCGGGTAACTGCTGTCCAAACAGTGAGTTGGTCACTGTTCGGGCATCCCACGAACGGTCCAAATAAACTAATCCTGGTAGACGTGTCTTTTCTTTCCTCAAGAATCTTTTTTCCTATGGGTGCATCTTATTTTTCTGATCATGTCCTCCAGTCTTTTTCAGGTTCCCTTTCACCAAGCCATTTCTCTAGTTTTTCAATGATGGATTCCATAAATTTCATGAAGAATTCTATTTTCTTATTTTATTTCATCTTATCTTTCTTAAGTTCTTCTTGACTCCCCTACTTCCATTTTTATTTTGAAAAATTATTTTCATTGACATCGTGATTTCCACTATTTCTAGCCATTTTGTGTAACGTTTACTATATTTTGTGTGAAATCCCATAGAAATTGTTGAGTTTTCATTCGAGGGTAAATGGTAAATTCCTTATGAACAACCAACTGTCTAACATGTAAAATTTATTTGGTGGTGGAGATATTAATACGTAAGATAAAAAAACAGATCTTTTATTACTAAAGTTGAAAAGAGAAATATTTATAAGATCTCATAATTCTCACAAAAACTCAAGAATACTTTCGAAAGCTTCAGTACTTGTCTCAATTTCAAGATATCGCTTATATGCCAATTGACATTCTTTCTATAATTGTCTGTGAGGTACGAATCCTCTTTGGATTAGGTTGTTGTATCAGTGTCGTATTATGACTCCTTGTTGCCTTAAGACACGTTTCATGTCTCTCTCCATTATTATTAAAAGTCGATACAAGGATTTTGACATGTCTTGCATGTCTCGGGTCGAAGATTTTGAATTGTTTCCTACATAAAGTTTGGAGTGTCATCACGTTGGTTTTCCAAATTATGTTATCAGCCTGATCTTTTGACCAACCTAATGATTCATAATGCATGTTTGATTTCCTAGGCCTAGTTCGGAGAGATTTTGAGGTTGATGGTATGGGCTTGGGCTGAAGGCCTTTATTCAAAATTCATTGCCATGATAATATATCTATAAAATTGTAATAACTAAAAAAAAAAAATTATTTCCTTACCACCCTATGAAAAACCCTCTTGGCCTCTATCGAAGGGTGAACGGTACTTCGTAGAGGAGACCGTTAACGCTTGGAGCAAATATCTCACATCGCCTGAATATTTAACTTAAGCCTGATTTATATTCACGAGTGTTCCCTAACTTCAGCAAGGTCTTTTAGGGTTGGGCTAAGCTCATCAAAGTGGTATCAGAGCAAACGTTATGTGGAAAGTGAAGGGCGTGGATGCAAATATCCCACATCACTTGAATATTTGACTCAAGCCTAGTTTATATTAACGGGTGAAGGGCGTGTGGAGTAAATATCCCACATATTTGGTTTATATTCACGGGTGTTCCAAAAGGTCGGGCGAAGCCCATCAAAGTGGGATATCAAAACCAATACTTGGCCGGTGGTCCGGTTCGGTTACGATTCCATTCAAACTTACATAATTATATTAAATTACAAATAAAATTTTTATCTAAAAAATTTAAAAATAAATTTATTAAATTAAAGAGCTTGAACTTAAATTTTTAAAAACTTAAGTTGCATACGTATCCTCCAGGGGTGAGAGGAATCAAAGCTCACGTAGTTCCATCATATTTTTAAGATATTTCTCCATTGTAATTTTACAATTCTTTAATTATCAATCATCATTATCAGTGTATGTTGATCCTTCAGCTCCAGTTCCGCTTGCACTTGCAGATGCATTGTCGAACAAGTCTTCAAATTCATCAGGGGCATCTTCTTGTTGCCTCATATCAACTCGGGTCCAATCATCCACACATGTTGTTGATTCTAAAGTACTTAGATGTAATGAATACCGTCTGACTTCCAATATATTGTCTCTCATGCTGAAGGTTTGCTCAATCGCAACAGTGGAAACATGTACTGCCAATATCTCTTTACCAATAATTGATAATACATTATATACATTTTGATGTCGGTTGCACCATTCAATGATTTGAAAATTTTTATTAACTAAACTTTCAGTTGAAAACTCGAAATTTGTAGATAAATAATTATCTAATTCGGGTTATTAGTCGTGTTATCCCTATGTTTTTTATTTCGTTGTAGTAACCAACGATCACATGCGCTAAGTCTTGATTGCATTACAGATTCGCTACTATTAGATTGTCCTACTGATTGCAAGTTATATCTTCTAATATAATCATTAAATAACTCTATTAAATCAATTTTTATTTTAGTTATTATTCTTGTAATATCAATTTCATCTAATATTCCTAAATATTCATGGTAAGTTTGTAAAGCACTATTCAAACCTTCTAATTTAAATTTAGGATCAAAAACAGCAGCAATAAGATAAAGTAAAAGAATGTCTCTAAAATAATGCAATCATTTTTGTTTCATAACATTAATAGCTTCAAACAAAACAATATCATTAGGATCGGGACTTTCAACATGTTCATCGAGAGTACCAACAATATTCAAACTTTCAAGAATAAATAAATGTGTTGTAGGATAATAAACTCCGCTAAAAATATTTGTAGCTGTTGACGGCTGATTTTGGTCTCAGGGTAATATTGGAATATCACTCCCGAAGAAATCCTCCCTCAATAGTGAATTTGTTTGGTTATGGGGGACCAAAGGCAAACTTAGCAAAAAACAGATAAACACACCAATCAACAAGGAGATTTAACGTGGTTCGGTGGATTTGGATCCGACCTACGTCCACGGACACAAACAAGATGGTACTTTTATTACTAAAACACTCTTCTTGGGTCTCTTTTTGTTTTCTACAAGTCAGAGCTTTAAGATTCAGATCCCGTATTTTTGATGCCCTTTTACACATGCTCTGCCCTCCTATTTATAATAGTACGAAAATCGGACTCCTATTTGCATAAGATATCCTAGTTGAATTTAGTCTTCTCCTCTTGTAAGGATTTCTAACCCAACGTTGCTTTCACTTTTCTTATTTCTTCTTGGATTCTGACTTCATTTCCTCGTGAGAGTAGGATAATTTGTTTATCTTTATCTGCAAGAATAGGGTGTCGTCATCTTGAGCATATCTCGCCTGTCTGGTCGGTCTTCATGAGGTCGGTCATGACAGTCTTTTATGCTGAGAATGCTTCTACCGACTTGATAGTGCCCGGTTTATCTGGAAAAGTGGTCGGTCACCAATCACCAAGTGCTCGGTCTCTCACTGTTTTGGCTCTTTAGTGGTCGGGTCGGCATTAATAATCTTGACTGAGAAGTGAATTACCTTTTTTACCCATGTCGTACTGCTTAAATAACATAGTGCCTAGAAAACACCATCAACATCTGTCCCCTAGTTCTCGGTTCCAACGAGTATGCAAGTTGGTGTCGGGAACTATGTAAAGATGGTGTGCTGATTTATTCTAGTGGAGGTCGACCCGATTCTGAAGTGTTCCGTCGCCCCTTTTCAAGCGCCTCTTCTTGAGACGCGCAATAGTCACGTCTGTTTTAAATGCCCATCAAATCATCTTTAGGTTTTCTTCCAGTTTTGACACTTGTCGAACATCCGTCAGGTTCCCGCCAAAAAGGAAACGAATCGACCGTGTTTAGAGGCGTCTTCACAGCTCGCTGTTCTCAACCGTCTGTTTAAATTTGGCAGATCTTTTTTGCAGTTGACACTTGGCGTTCATCCGGGTTCCTTCTTTTGATCCAACGGCCACGAGCGCCCTGGCCATGACTATAAGAAGGCGAGGCTTTTACTGTTCAATCTTTTTTGGCGATTTCTCCTTCTTTCCTGAAAATATTTTCGTGACTCGCTCAACTCAGTGCTCTCGGAGTTCAACCTCGGGCTTTCTTTTTCTCCGTTGCGAACATAAGGGACGGGCAAGCCATACCGCACAATCTCCTGCTTTTCTGAGAAGAACAAGTAAGTCTTCTGAACGACCCCTTCCTTTTTTGTGTTGTGAGTCTTGCTGTTTTTTGAATGTTTGCTAAGGAACGACTTAAGGCTTTGTTGGTTTTTGCTTTAGGGCACTTTTAGAACCCACCTGGTTTAGTTAGGACGGAAGAAACCTGAATGGTTTCTTAGTTATAGACTGACTTCCCCTGCCTTTTTTGTTTTCCGGATATCAGGGATGTCTGACAACAGTTCTTCCCCTGAAAATCCTGCTAAAACCTCAACTCCCCCTGCTGAAGAGCTCTCCTCGGGCTCGGGGGCACCCAGTGTAGAAGACCTTGATACTACCCCTACTCCTTCTGAGATCGAACAAGATTCCTACCATCAAAGGGTTCCTCGGAAGGATCCAGAGTCCGGTGATCTTGGCTCGTCGGCTCTGGATATGAACCGTCTTTCCAAAATAACTGAAGACGACCTTGCCCTCCTTCGACAGCGATATAATATTCCGATAGATATCGCCCTTGAAGTTCCCGGCCTGATGGATCGCGCTAGTCAACCTGACGAGGGCTCGGTGGCACTTCTTCCTGCCTTTTTCGAGTGTGGGCTGCGGCTGCCGGTTCAACCTTACTTTTCTTGGATACTGGCCGAGATGGAGATAGCTCCTTGTCAGTTGAGTCTAAACAGTTGGAGGATTTTGGTCGGGTTGTATGTGGCTTGGCATCGGGCAGGACTCGGCGAGCCTTCTTTTGAAGAGGTGAAGAGGTTATACCGGCTGAAGGTCAATCATAGGTCGTACCATGGATGGTATTACCTTTCCGCTTATGACAGCTCGTCAAACGTCGTCCAAAAGCTCCCTGACTCTAATAAGAATTTCAAAGACCTCTGGTTCTGGGCCACTGGAGACTGGGGACGGTCGCTAAGGTCGGATGAAGGGGAATTCTCGGTACCGGATATCTTCAGGGCGGGAGGTTAGGAGATCAATCTTCTAGTTTTTCCTCAGTTTCTCTCTTCTTCTTTTTTTTTGTGTGGACTCTTACCCCTTCTTTTCTATTCCTCCTAGCCAGTTGGAGGGATGCTCCCAAGGTTTCCCATCAAGTCCCGAAAACGGGTAGTCTGGGCTCGTAAGTATGCCGCTCACTGGAGGGAATTGGTTAATGATGCGTCCTTTGTTGAGTCGGGCCTGACTCGGACTGTCCCTTCGGAGGTCTCGGGTCGGATAGGTAGATGATTGCTGACTGTTTAGTTTGACTTCCCTGTTTGTTTATCATGTTTGATGTCTTTGTTGTATGCTCGGGTCCTGATTTCCTCTCCCCCATTTTTTGTAGGTATGTCAAAGAGGCCGAAGTTTCTTGAGAAGTTGGCTGGTATTATGAAGAAGGCTGGCCACGCTGAAACTGGAACTTCCCGGGGACAGCCTGAATCTGTTGTGGTTGGGAGAGCACCTCAAAGGAAGGTTCAGCCGGCTACTCAGGATCTATCCTCTCCATCTGGTGTGCAGTTACCAGAATCTGCTCGGTTGGTCAGTCTGCCGAAGCCTTTTAGGAAAAGGAGGCGTCAATTTGGTGCCGATGAGGCTGAGTTGGAGGGGGAGGAGCCTGTGCAGGGCAGGAAGAAAGATGCCCGTCGGGGGAAAAAATCTTTTGAGGGTTCCTCTAAGAAGCGGAAAGGTTCCGTGATCCTCGAGGTGGATGATTTGGGAGAAGGCATCCGGGAGGCTACTTCCCATTTAGTGCCGGCTTTTAATGAATTGGCCGAGGTGATTCCCCCGGTGGAGGTTTCGAGATATGAGGATATCTCTCCCGAAGCCTTGGTGACTGAGATGAGCTCTCAAATGGAAAAGGTAGTTTTACTCATCCTCTTTCTGATTTTGGTTCTCGGTCTTTTATATCTTGACTTCTTTTGTTTTTGTACAGGCTACTTACCTTATGGCCAAGAATAAGGACCTCCTTCTGGGTCTATTGTCCGAGGGTGGTCAGGCCCAGAGGCTTCAGAATTACCTTACAGAGGTGGAGGCTAAACTGGCCGACCCGGAGGAGGTGATAAAGAATCATGAAACGGCTGCAATAGAGGCCTTCAAAACAAACAATGCTCACAAGGCCGCTGCCGCGTTAGAGCGAAAACTTGCCGATACTGCCAGGGAGGATTTGAAAGTTGCCCAATCTGAGATTGGCATTTTGAAAGGGAAGGTATCAAGTGTTGAGGCTAGGCTGAAAGCCAAGGATGAACAGATGGCACGGGCCCGGGATGATCTTGAAAGGAAAGAGGCCGAGCTTGAGGAGAGAGAGGCTGATCTTGAGATCGAGAAGGAGGCCATCCGCCTTGAGGGGGTTGGTGACTGTGCTGAACTGATACCGATGGTGCTGCCAAGTCTGAATATGGATCCTATTTATGCGGCCATCAGCTTTTGCAATGGGGATATATCTGAGGAGGAGTTCCGGAAATGGCTCCCTCCTCCTTCCGAGGAGGTGATGGATCCCGACCCGATTTCGGTGGTTCCGGCTTTCGGGGCTTCCCAAGAAGGACGACCTGATGTTCCTGCCCCCGGCGAGGACTGCCTTGAGATCCCTCCTCCAATCCCTGAAGCAGAGGTCTCTCATGCTGGCGAGGTTGAAGCCGCGGTTCCTCCTCCTGAGCTAGCTGAGGAAGAAATTCCCACCCATGTGCGGGCTGAATGAGAGAGGGTAACCCGACCGGGGCCCTGTGTACACTTAAACCTTTTTTTTTTTTGTAATAATATTTCAAGCTATATTTTGACACATATGTATGTATATATTTTTATGGGTCTTTCTTATCTCTTTCTCCCTCTTTTTTTTTCTTTATGCTTCCTTTTTGTCCGAATACTCTGAGACTTTTCGGGGGTCAATATGAGCCGGAGGGGCATAACCCGACCCCGAGCTGAGTGAGACGCTTGGGCTCTGGGGGAATGTTATCTTCCCAATCCAATAGAAGCTGACTCTGTGGGACGTAACCCGACCCCGAGCTGAGTGAAACGCTTGGGCTCTGGGGGAATGTCATCTCCCCAGTTTTACAAGAAAACCGACTCGGTGGGACGTAACCCGACACCGAGCTGAATAACCAAGTGGCCTCGGTGGAACGTAATCCAACCCCGAGCCGACTAACAAGTGGTCTTGGTGGAACGTAATCCAACCCCGAGCCGACTAACCCCTGGGATTTGTTCAGAAGGGGAGTGAATCAACCTTTGAAGCCCTACCGAATCTGGCATGGGCGTCCCCCTACCAGACCGGCGGAAAATAAAAACAAGTTTCTAAAAAATAAAAAGGCGGGGGTGACTTAGCACCTATCTCAATAAAAAAACGTTTTGCAAGCATAAACAACAACATGGATGCCTCAAAACAGCGTCCCGCCCGAGGTCTCCAAAACACAATTCTGAATCTTTCAATTCAGTGTCCCGGCGAACCAGGATTCGGATCAGAAGAGCGTTTGAATGGTAAGGGCACATCCTCTACACGTCGGTTCACTGGGGAGCCTGTGTATTGTATGAGGGCTCCTCCTTACCACGCTGGAATAGGCACACGCTACAGGGGCACAACACATCCCCGTGATGTGTCTCTCACGGATCCAGATGATGAATGGATCAAAGAGTGTCCGGGATACTAAGGGCACATTCCTACTTAGGTCCGGCATCACTGGAGCTAGCAATCGTCACGGGGGCATCATTATCCCCCGTGCTATGCTTTCCCACGGATCCATTACATCGGGTACGTGAGGATCAAAGAGTGCTCGACACATTAAGGGCATATTCCTCCTTATGTTTGGTAACACTGGAGTAGGCAATCGCCACAGGGGTATCATCCCTCCCTGTGCTATGCTTCTCACGGATCCTATGTACCGAGCATGCCCCTGAGGACCTCGAGCCAAGAGAGATGCTTGGTCCTGGGGGAATGTTACGTCCCCAGTCCGAAGGGCTGACTTGGTGGGATGTACCCGACCCCGAGCTGAAAAATGCACTTGGACCTGGGGGAATGTTACGTCCCCAGTCCGAAGGGCTGACTTGGTGGGATGTACCCGACCCCGAGCTGAAAAATGCACTTGGACCTGGGGGAATGTTACGTCCCCAGTCCGAAGGGCTGACTCGGTGGGATGTACCCTACCCCGAGCTGAAAAAGGCACTTGGACCTGGGGGAATGTTACGTCCCCAGTCCGAAGGGCTGACTCGGTGGGATGTACCCGACCTGAGCTGAAAAAGGCACTTGGACCTGGGGGAATGTTACGTCCCCAGTCCGAAGGGCTGACTCGGTGGGATGTACCCGACCCCGAGCTGAAAAAGGCACTTGGACCTGGGGGAATGTTACGTCCCCAGTCCGAATGGCTGACTCGGTGGGATGTACCCGACCCCGAGCTGAAAAAGGCACTTGGACCTGGGGGAATGTTACGTCCATAGTCCGAAGGGCTGACTCGGTGGGATGTACCCGACCCTGAGCTGAAAAAGGCACTTGGACCTGGGGGAATGTTACGTCCCCAGTTCGAAGGGCTGACTCGGTGGGATGTACCCGACCCCGAGCTGAAAAAGGCACTTGGACCTGGGGGAATGTTACGTCCCCAGTCCGAAGGGCTGACTCGGTGGGACGTATCCCGACCCCGAGCCAGATGACCTCGATTGAATAAGATCCAGTCCCGAGCTGTTCGGAACATCAGAGGGCATATTTCTCTTTATGTTCGGATTGTTGCATTGAGTATGTCCCCGGGGTTTTTTGCAAAGTTTTATTTTTTAGAAGAGCGGGTAAAAAAAGTTTTTATTGATACTTGGGGACATACTGCCCTTCTTACAACTCTATGTGGGTCATTTTGAGAGAGGCTCTGTATTTGAATTCCTGTCCCTTATTTGTTTGCCGTAAGCAGATAGGAGGAAGGGAAAGTTTACTGGAAGTATTTTCTCAACATCTCGGCGTTCCATGGCTTTTTTAATCTTGTGTCGTCCAGCCGTTCTAGGATGTACACTCCGGGCTTCACCACTTTTACCACCTTGTAGGGCCCTTCCCATTTGGCGCCCAGGGAGCCTTCCTCTGGCTTTCGAGTATTTATGGTGACTTTTCTTAGCACCAGGTCGCCCGGGATGAAGGTGCGTGTCCGAATCCTTTTATTGTAGAAGCGGGCCATCCTTTGCTGGTAGATTGCTGTTTTTATGGCCGATCTCTCTCTCTTCTCTTCTATCAGGTCGAGGTGGTTTCTGATAAGTCCTTCATTCTGTTTACTCTCGTAGTGCTGAACCCTGTGGGAGGTCACCCCGATCTCTGCCGGGATGACAGCTTCACATCCGTATGCTAAGGAGAACGGGGTTTCTCCCGTGGAATCCTTATAGGTTGTCTGGTGTGCCCATAGTACTTCTGGTAGTTCCTCGACCCATAGGCCTTTGCTGGATCCAAGCCGAGCTTTCAGGTTAGCCTTGATGGTTTTGTTTGTCGCTTCGACTTGTCCGTTTGATTTGGGATGGGCTGGCGTGGCGAACCTTAGGGCAATTTGGAGGTCCTCGCAGAGTTTTCTGAAACCTTTGCTGTCAAACTGCTTCCCGTTGTCAGTGATGATGGCTCGGGGAATCCCGAATCGGCAGACGATATTTTTCTTCAGGAATTCAGTGGCTTTTTTCTCCGTTATGGTGGATAATGGCTCGGCCTCCACCCATTTGGTGAAATAGTCTATGGCCACGATGGCGTATTTTGCCTGCCCTTTCCCCTGTGGCATTGGCCCAATGATGTCTAGTCCCACTGGGCGAACGGCCAGGGACTGAGCAGCGTAGTTAACTGTTCGGATGGTTGGTGGTGGAGATTTGCGTTTTTCTGACATCCTTCGCACTTTCGGGCTACTTCTATGCCGTCCTGGTGCATGGTCGGCCAGTAGAAGCCTTGTCTTAGGGCTTTGAAAGCAATTGAGCGACCTCCGGCGTGGCTCCCGCAGATGCCCGTATGTATCTCCCTGAGCACATAATTTGCCTCTTCTTCTGCCAGACATCTCAGGAGGGGGACTGAGTAACCTCTTCGGTAAAGTACCCCGTTGATTAGGGAAAATCTGGTGCTTTTGTATTTTAACTTCCTGGCCTCCGTTTTATCTCCTGGTTTTTCTCCTGTTTCCAGATATTCTCTGATGGGTTGCATCCATGATGCTTTGCTTTCTTTATCTAGAACTTCTACTTTAGATTCCCCCACGCTCCTTTCCCGGATGTAAATCAAAGGGATTATTCTGGGGTGTTCGGCTTTTGTTGAAGAGGCGAGCCGTGCCAGTGTGTCTGCCTCACAATTGTCTTCTCGGGAGATTTGTTCGAAGCGTACATCCCCCATCTTCCCTGTTAACTTTTGTACTTCGGTCAGATAGGCCATCATGCTAGGCTCTTTCGCTTGAAATGCTCCCTTTAGTTGCTGAATGGCTAACTGTGAGTCACTCCTTACTACCACATTTTGGATCCCCAGTACCGTGCATAGTCTCAGACCGCCCAGTATTGCTTCATATTCTGCTTCATTGTTGGTTGCTATGAAAGCGAATTTTAGGGCGAGTAGGATTTCTTCTCCTTTGTTGCTTTTTAGGATGATTCCCGCGCCATTGCCTTGTGTGCTGGCCGAACCGTCTACAGACATTTCCCATTTGTCCTCTTCTATGGCCAGGGTCTGGGGGTCGGTATACTCGGCGACAAAATCCGCCAAGGCTTGTCCTTTCACCGCTGCTCTCGGGAGGTAGGTGATGTCGTGTTCACTTAGCTCTACCGACCACTTTACTAGTCTGCCGGAAACTTCCGGCCGCTGCAGAATTTGTTTTAGGGGGTGATCGGTGTATACCTTGATAGGATGGGCCCGGAAGTAAGGCCGCAATTTCCGAGCTGCTGTAATTAATGAAAGGGCGACCAGTTCGTGTATCGGATATCGGGTTTCAGCGTCTAGGAGGGCTTTGCTGATATAGTAGACAGGTTTCTGGATCTTGTCGGTCTCTTGTATTAGTACTGAACTTACTGCTCGGTCCGAAACAGCCAGGTACAGGTATAATGTTTCTCCCGGGAGCGGTTTTGCCAGGAGAGGGGGCTGCACCAGATGCTGCTTTAACTGCTGGAAGGCTTCTTCGCACTCTGATGTCCAGTCGATATCTTTTTTGCTTTTTGGATCACTTTGAAGAAATGGTGGCATTTGTCAGTTGCTCGTGATATGAACCGATTGAGCGCAGCCACTCTACCAGTCAGACTTTGTACTTCTTTCACTGTCTTGGGAGACTTTAGGGCCAGTATTGCCTGGATCTTCTGTGGGTTTGCTTCGATACCTCGGGCACTCACCATGTAGCCTAAAAATTTTCCTGAGGCTACCCCGAAGGTACATTTTTCTGGATTGAGTTTTAGGTTGTGTCTTCTTAAAAGCTCGAAGGTCCTTTTTAGGTCGTCCATGTGGTTGCTTGGTTCTTTCGACATTGTTATCATGTCATCGACATAAACTAGCATGGTAATGCCGATGAGCGGTTTGAAAACCTTGTTTACCAATCTTTGGAAGGTCGCCCCAGCATTTTTTAGCCCGAAGGGCATTACTTTGTAGCAGTAAAGTCCTTGATCGGTAATAAAAGTTGTCTTCTCTTCGTCTGCAGGGCACATTTTGACCTGGTTGTATCCGGAGAAAGCATCCATGAAGCTCAGTAATCCTTGACAGGCTGTGGTGTCTACTAGCTGGTCTATGTTCGGCAAAGGAAAGTTGTCCTTTGGGCACGCCTTGTTTAGGTCGGTGAAATCGACACACATTCGCCACTTGCCATTGTTTTTTCTGACCAACACTACGTTTGATACCCAATCCGGGTACCTTGCCTCCCTGATGAGACCTGCCTTTAGTAACTTCTCGACCTCGGCCGCTATTGCTTTACTCCTTTCTTGATTGAAGTTCCTTCTCTTTTGCCTGACCGGCTTGCGAGATGGATCTACTGCTAGGCGGTGATTGATGAATCTTGGATCGATCTCAGGCATGTCATTGTATCCCCAGGCAAAGATGTCTGGGTATCCTTTCAGGCATTCTAGCAGATCTTGTCGTAGAGATTTGCTCAGGCCTCCCCCTATCTTTATACCTTTTCCTGGCCCGTAAAGTTCTATTTCTTCTGTCTCCTCGGCTGCTGCAGCGAGTCGGGCATTCTTGTTTGGCCGGGGCCCAGGGCTTCTGTTTTCTTCTTCTTCACCCAGGCTTCTTTGTCGTTTTCGGGTATCTTCTTTGATGCAGAGAGTCTCTCGTGAGAGAGTTGCGAAGCAGCTGCGAGCTGTTTTCTGGCTTCCGCATACGATTCTGATCCCCTCCCGGGTGGGGAATTTCAGTTTTAGGTGGAAGCAGGACATCGCGGCCTTTGTTTTCATCATGAAAGGTCGCCCGATGATGGCTTGGTAACTGCTCATGCAGTTTACTACAGTGAAGTCTGTCATGACTGTCCGGGTCCGGGGATATGTCCCGACAGTCACTGCCAACTGTATCCTTCCTAGTGGGATGACGGCTGATCCTCCGAAACCGTATAGGGGAGTGCTATCGTTGGTCAGGGTTGCATATTCCACCCCTAGGTCGTCCAGTGCTTCTTTGGAAATTATGTCAACTGCGCTTCCGGGGTCTACTAGGATTCTGTCTACCTCTGACCCGCTGATTACTGCCTTGATTATCAACGCATCGTCATGAGGGAAACTTACTCCTCGGGTATCTTCATCAGTAAACATTATCGGCACTGACCGGTTTCCCTGGAGTTCTGTTACCTGCTTTGTTTCTAGGACGTCTGGTCCTCGAGTTCTGCTGTAATCTTTCCTTGACCGGTTAGAGTTTCCGGCCAGTGTTCTTCCTCCTGCGATGATATTTATTTGGCGGCTACGTGCTCTTTGTCTGGCCGTCATAACTTCGTGATCAATGTATTTGTTTAGGTATCCGTTTCGTGCCAGGTCTTCCATCTGTTCCCGCAAATCTTTACATCTGTCGGTTGCATGTCCTCTGGAGTTGTGATGTATGCAGTAAGCCTTTTGGTTCCTCTTGTCCAAGGGAAATCTTCTTTGGTCGGGTTCTACCAAGAGGCCTTTCCCCTGAATTTCCATGACAATCTGTCCTAGTGGTTTTTTTAGGGGGATGTATGCATTTTCCTCGACCACATGGTTTACTTGGGTCGGTGCCCTTCTCTCTTGGTTGTCTCGGTGCAGTGGTTTGAACTCCTTGTGTTTTAAGGGCGGCCTTCTGGATTCTCTTTCTACGCGGCGGGGGGCGCCCTCTTTCGTGGTTCTTTCTCTGATGGTGTTCCCTTTTCGGGATATTTTCTCCTCGTTTTCTAACAGAACGAACTTCCGGGCTACTTCCAGGGCGGTTGCGTAGTCCGAGGTGTCTTGGATCCTTAGGTGGGTCCATAGCCTTCCGACTTTCAAGGCTCCATTTAAGCTTTCCAGGGCTTCGGGAGACTCGTACCCTCCGACTTCGAGTACCATATTGTGGTATCTCTCAATAAATATTTTCAACGGTTCATCGTCTCCTTGTTTCATAAGCCTTAGTTCTCCAATCGTTTTCCTGGGGGCACAAGCCCCTTTAAAGTGCCGTATGAATGACTTTCTGAGTTGAGTGAAGCTGCTGATCCTTTTTGGGGCTAGGCTTCTATACCATAGGATGGCTGGTCCGGCCAGGGTTAAGGGGAACACTTTGCAAATGGCGTCCCCTGTTACCCCTTGTACCTCCATTAGTAGGACGAAACCTTCAACATGGGTTTTGGGATCGGTATGGCCTTTGTATGGCGCCATGGTTGGCATGCTGAATCTTTTTGGGAATTTTTCTGACCTTATTTCTTCTGTGAGGGGGGACTCATCTTTACCGTCCCGGGCATCTCCTATGTCTGTGTTAGGGAATACTCCTCATTTGGCTAGTTCCTCCCGCAGCCAAGATTTCATGTTGCTGTCTTTGGTTCCATGCCGCCTCTTGTGACTTCTTCTTTTTCTGTTGTCTTGGGCGTGGTGCTTCTCAGGTCCGGTATTTTCCCGTGCTCTTTCGTCACATTCTTTCCTTTTTTTCCTGGCATCGTGAGGGCTATTATAGGAGGAGTTTGGTAACGATTTGTCATCTTCTTCCTCCCACATGTCCTCAGTTTGGGAGTCTTCCTGAACCACTACAGATTTTACCCTGTAGGGGCCCCTTCTCCGGGGTCTGTCGTCCTCACTTGTATCAACAATTTTTTTCCCTCTGCTATTTCGTTCCTTCGTCGGCTAGTCCCGGCTTCGTCGTGTGCTCCCTCTATCTTTTCCAACCGGTCCACTATGTTTTTTAGCAAGGTTTGATTTTCCTTCCTTTCTTTCCTTAGGTTCTCCTCGATCTTCTCCATCCAATCTGTGGCTGAGTTTCCTGATGACTGGTGGTTTCCGTCTTCCGCCATTGTCTTACTACACGAGTTGCTTTTTGTCCAGTTCCCCACAGACGGCGCCAACTGTTGACGGCTGATTTTGGTCTCAGGGTAATATTGGAATATCACTCCCGAAGAAATCCTCCATCAATAGTGAATTTGTTTGGTTATGGGGGACCAAAGGCAAACTTAGCAAAAAACAGATAAACACACCAATCAACAAGGAAATTTAACGTGGTTCGGTGGATTTGGATCCGACCTACGTCCACGGACACAAACAAGATGGTACTTTTATTACTTAAACACTCTTCGTGGGTATCTTTTTGTTTTCTACAAGTCAGAGCTTGAAGATTCAGATCCCGTATTTTTGATGCCCTTTTACACATGCTCTGCCCTCCTATTTATAATAGTACAGAAATCAGACTCCTATTTGCATAAGAGATCCTAGTTGAATTTAGTCTTCTCCTCTTGTAAGGATTTCTAACCCAACGTTGCTTTCACTTTTCTTATTCCTTCTTGGATTCTGACTTCATTTCCTCGTGAGAGTAGGATAATTTGTTTATCTTTATCTGCAAGAATATGGTGTCGTCATCTTGAGCATATCTCGTCTGTCTGGTCGGTCTTCATGAGGTCGGTCATGACAGTCTTTTATGCTGAGAATGCTTCTGCCGACTTGATAGTGCCCGGTTTATCTGGAAAAGTGGTCGGTCACCAATCACCAAGTGCTCGGTCTCTCACTGTTTTGGCTCTTTAGTGGTCGGGTCGGCATTAATAATCTTGACTGAGAAGTGAATTACCTTTTTTACCCATGTCGTGCTGCTTAAATAACATAATGCCTAGAACACCATCAACAGTAGCATCATTAAAAACTTTTAAAATTTCTAAAATTTTATCAGAAATTTCTCATTAACTAGGAAAAAGTGTGATATGTTGAACATGTTGAGAAAAAAACTAAATAATGCATCTTTGTATTGCAAAGTTTGACATAAAAGAAAATAAGTTGAATTCCAACTTGTTGGAACATCTCGTGAAAATTTTATCGGTTTAATACTATTTAATTTACAAAACTTGGCTCATTCTCTCCTAACTTGAGAATATGATCAAATACAATTAAGTGCTTTCTTAATAGGATCAATGAAATGTGATAATTTTTTCAAACCATCTTGAACACATAAATTAAGGACATGACATGTGCAACGAACATGAAAAAATCGACCCCCTAAATTTGGTTCGCATATTTCTATTAAATCAGTGATTGATGCAGTATTTGCAGATGCATTATCAAATCCAATTGTTAACATTTTACCTAATAAACCATATTCATCAAAAATTATTTTATCATTCTATAAATATTTTGTGCAGTATGTTGTTCATCAAAAACTCTAAATGCAATAATTCATTTTTGCATGTTCCATGATGTCTCAATTCAATGACAAGTCACACCCATGTATGAGTGTGTTCGCCAATGGTCACTCCAAATATCAGAACAAATAGAAAGACGACATTTAATATCTCTAAATATTTCATTTAAAATAATTTTACCATCTTTGTATAATTTAAAATTTTGACGTTTTATTGTATTTCAAGTTATTCTACAAGCATCAAGATTTAAAGCATTTTGAACGTAATTAGTAAAAACAATTTTTTCACCAAAACTTAAAGAAAGGTGTGTCATACAAGTTAATTTAGCAAATTCTTGTCTATTTTTAGCATCAGAATATTTAAATAAATATAAAGAACTCGTACATCTACTAGATGATGCGTACCTGGTCATTTGAATTTGCGTCGTATCAAGTCCAAACTCAACGGCATGATGTCTTTCCAGGTGTTTGATCATATTGTCGTATCCACCAGTAAATTTGTAAGAAACTCCACAATGGTTGCATACTGCTTTTAAACCTTCATTTGCAGTATCGATTAAATGAAAATAAATTTTGAAAACATCTGAGGAACGAGACTTAACTTCTCTTCTCCGTGAACCGATACTAGGGCCGCTCTCTTGGGTTGGCACATTTGACATTGTGTTCTCATATGAGCTTGTCATTTATTGTTTAAGAAATTGAGAATGAGAGAATTGTAATTGTAGATGAGAGAATTGAGAATGAGAGAATTGTAGGAATTGAGAGAATTAAGAATTATGAAATTGGTGTGTTGAAATAATGAAAAATGACTCATATTTATACATTTTTAGAATATTTTTGTGATACCTAAAATGCCCATAAAATTAGCCGTTTTATTAATGTTATTATGGGTAATTTGGGAAATCTCTAATTTTTTTTTGTTTACCGTTGGGCTCCCTGCCCCAGCCCAACAGCTACTCGCCTTTGGGGGTTGGAACCCTAGCTAGGGTTCCAGTTGGAACCGCAACCGATTCGGTTAGGGTCAGAACCATAACTGAACCAGTGAAATACGGTTCCGGTTTCGGAACCGGAACCGGAATCGTCCGGTTCTAACTGGTTCAGTTACGGTTTGGAACCGAAACCTTCCCCGGATCTAATTATGGGTAGGAGAAAAGGCGCGTGGAGCAAATATCTCAGATCACATGAACATCAGACTCAAGTTTCCCAACTTCAACAAGGTCTTTTGGGGTTGGGCTAAGCCCATGAAAGAAAATATTGATTTGACATAAAATAAAATATTATACGTAACACGATATGGGAGATGATATCCAGGCATGTGGGTGTCTGTACTAAAATGTCGTTGAATCTCCACAGAAAAGCTGATTGTCCTTCAAGCTTCAGTTCTAATATAGGATAAGATTTAGACCAATGCATGTGTCACGTGCCCCTTGTTTCCTATAATAATAAATATGTATTGTGCACGTATAAATATAAAAATTTGTGGACACAATGTGAAATGCAAAAATGAACGTGGATTTGGGCATTTGGGTACCACATTGGCTAAATAATAGCCATGCGACTTTCCTAATTTTCAGCCATTTTTGGGTCCTTAAAACCGTGCAATAACATGTGCACGAAAGTTCATCTGTCATCGTCAATTTTGGCGTCTACTGAATGTTATAGATTCCATCACCATATAATGCCTAAATTGTAGATCAAATTTCAATTGGATGGATGATAAGCTTTGTAGATCAAATGTCACTTGGGTGATGATGAGCTTTGTAACTTTTCAAATAAAAGAGCAAGTGAAATTTACTGTTCATCCACCCATGAAAGTTTTTCCTCCTTTTTATAGATTCTTTTTCGATTTGTTTTTACCCGAGAAAGGGCCATAAATATTTGAGTAAATGTGAACCAGATGACTTCACATCTTGATTTATGTATACAAGTATAGCTGAGCACCGGTTTCGATTTTATCTGAAATCGGTTGGAACCGGATCGGTTTTTCGATTTTGGAACGGAACGATTCCGGTTTCAAAATAAAAGAACCGAATTTAAACGGTTCGATTTTAGTTCTGTTATGGATGGAACCATAACCTACTTTGATAACCGAATTTCAGAATCGGAATCGGAACCTGTTTTGGGAACCGAATTTCGGAACTGGAATCGAAACCTGTTTTGGGAATCGAATTTCGGAACCATAACCTCTTTTGGGAACTGAATTTGGGAACCGGAACCTGTCCGAATTTAGAACCAATTTCGAAACCAAATTAAAACTCAATTTCATAACCAGTTTTAAAACTCAATTTCATAACTCAAATTAAAACCATATTTAAACCCAATTTCATAACTCAAATTAAAACCCAATTAAAACCCAATTTCATAACACAATTTAAACCTCTGACACTTCCTATAAGAATATTATGTATTGAGTCAAAAATATTATGCAATATGCAGTTTTATTTATTATTTTATTTCTGTATGAACAGTTGTCAAGAATATTATGTAATATTCAAGTGTGAGAAATACCTATATTTTTAAAAATAAAAAAAAATAGGGTAAATCAGAATCGGATCGGAACCGAATTAGAACCGATTAATAGAGATATCATATTTAATTGGCAGGTTCTGGTTCCAGGAGGAACCGCATTGGAACTGATTAATAGGATACCTTATTTAATTGGGTAGGTTCCAGTTCCACTCGAAACCTGAAGCGAAATCGGTTTTGCTCACCCATCTATATACAAGTGACAGAATTATAAAAGTGAGTGGGGATAATTATTCTCATTTACTTTAATAATTTATTAAAATATATTTAGAAATTAATGAAAAATCTAATTTATTAATGAGATCATTTAAAATTATTCTTATTAAAATGAAAAATATATAATATTTTTAAAAAAAAAATCAAATTTATGTCCACTAAATTAATGTTTTGACTTATTTGAAACAAAAATTAATATTTTGACTACTCCAGATTATGTTTTGACATTTTTTACTTTCTTTTTGTGAGCATGTTTTCTTCTTATTAAAGAGTTATATAGACTTTTTTTTTTTTTTTTTTTTTGTGTTCCTGAAAAGCAAAAGATTTCTATAAAATAAAAATAAAAATCCTAAATGAGAAATAAAAAATAAAACAAGTCCACTTCCAAACGGGAACACGACAACTAGACTGACAACAGCCTCAAATAAGAAAAAAGGTTTCAACTGTTGGAAAAATGCTTATGCATAAGCATTTTGAGGCTCAATTTTAAGCATGGTCCACTTCGTGTTAGTGGTTGTTATTGAATGATTCGGATACTCCTCCGTGAGTACTTCGAAATGGTATATTCATATGCTTAAAATGGTGCTTGGGTGAATGAGAAATTGTTACTCAAAGTTCACCCATTGGTGTTGGAAAATAAAGAAAAGTAAGCTTG
>SKCR01026296.1:0-123573 GCA_019454045.1 Zanthoxylum bungeanum | reverse complement strand
TTTCTAGATTTGGCATATCTTTCAGAAGACTTCATGAGTGTGGTTTCATAAGATTTTTTTTATAGTATTCACTCACTAAGTCAATCATTTGACTTACTCCGTCTTTAGTCTAGCTTTGCAGGTATTCCCATTTCGGATTTGCGGAAGAGACGGGACACAGTGGCAGTCATTACACTTCGGTTGTTAAAGTTAGGCCCAGTTGTCAGTTTTGGTCAAGTCTGACCATACGGCCTGATATGTATTTATGAATTGTATAGATTGTATTTATGCCAGGTTGTATGTGAAGTAGATATGTACGCAGCTTTGTAAGTGTGTATATATATATATATATACAATTTATGTGAATGTGTAGTTTTATGGTTAGTCACTCAATAATCCAGTTATTGTATGTCAGGGGTTCAGATGATGGCTGAGCCATCTCATGCCCATCAAATGCCCGGATTTATCGGGTTGTGACAAAAATTTTAGGAGAAAGTGTGAATTATAGAAAGATTGAACTCGATGAGTTTGATCCCAACATTGAGGAACCTGAGATGGAACCGGAGATCCAACTAGGTGAATGATCTATGATACGGTTTTTACGTAGGTCGAATAGAATATCAAGACCTCTAGAGAGACTATTTTTAACATCTTATGTGAGCCTCAATATTCTTCTCTTAGAGGAAATAGATCCGACTACGTATAAACAAACGATATTAGATATTAATTAAAGAAAATAGCAGGAAGCCATGAAATCCGAAATGGATTCTATACATGACAATCAGGTTCATGACTTGGTTGAAATTCTTGCATGAGTTAAACCTATTATTTGTAAATGTGTTTATAAAATGAAGCGAGGGCCCGATGGAAATGTGGAAACATTTAAGGCCCTATTGGTAGCGAAAGGTTACACTCAATGTCTTGGGATTGACTATGAGTAAATTTTTTCACTAGTAGCCATGCTAAAATCCATTAGGATTCTTTTAGACTTTACTACATATCATGGATATGAGATATGGAATATGGAAGTGAAAACTGCATTCCTAAATGGATTCCTCGATGAGGATATTTATATGGAACAACCATAAGGTTTCGTATCCAATGAGACTTCAAACTTGGTTTGTCAGCTCAAGACGTCTATTTATGGCTTTAAACAAGCATCCCGAGGCTTGAATCATTATTTTGATAAAATAATTAGATTATTTGAATTCATCAAGAACGAGAAAGAACAGTGTTTTTATAAGAAAATTAGTGGGAGCATGATAGTATTCTTTATATTGTATGTAGACAATATCTTTATCATTGGGAATGATATAGGATTGATGTAAAGTGTGAAAATCTACCTTTGCAAGAACTTCTCCATGAAAGACATAGGTGAAGCTTCTCTATTTATGGACTTAAACAAGCTTTCTTATAGGGTTATTGTAATCCATATACATAAATAAAATATTGGAAAGGTATGATTTTACCAACTGCAAGACAGTAAATGTACCATTTCGATATGGCATATATCTTTTGAAGAAAATGGAACCTCAGATTGAGAAAGAAAGAGTTAGAATGTTTAACTTGACATATGCTTCTTGTATTGGAAGCATCATGTATGTTATGCTATATACAAAACCCGATATCAGTTTCGTTGTTAGTGTAACTAGCCGATATCAATCTGATTCAGGTAATGATCATTAGACAGCTTGAAATATATCCTAATATATCATAAGGATACTAAGGATAAGTTTCTAATTTATGGAGTACATCTTAAGGGTTATACAGACTCATATTTTCAGGGAGATTCGTATGATAGAAATTTTATATCCATATACATATTTATCCTTAATGACGGTGCAATTAGTTGGTGATATCCGAAATAAGGTTTTACAGCCGATTCCACCACTGAGGTGGAATTTATAGCGGCTTTGAAAGCTGCTAAAGAAGCTGTTTGTATTAGAAATTTTATCATTGGCATTGTACCTAGTATTGCAGATTCGATACCACTGTACTATGATAATAGTGGAGCCAATGCGAAGGCTAAGGAGCAGAGAACGCATTCCAAGTCTAAACACGTGGAAAATAAATATCACGTGATTAGAGAGATTATTGAACGAAAATACATAGTAGTCTTGAAATTGAAATTTCAAGAACTGGACAACATATCAGACCCGCTTATTAAAATCTTACCTCCTATGTTATTCGATAAACATGTGGAGGAGATGGGACTTCGGTACCATCCGGATTGGCACTAAGCAAGTGGGAGTTTGTTGGAGTTTGTACTTGGAGCGTCATTCCGAATAATGTATTGTATATTATATTTTATTGTTTATTAATAAAATAACTACATTTTCATTTCGACCTTATTAATAGTAATTATTATGTCATAATGCATATTAGTTTGATATATAAGTATGTTGAAAATGACATCGACCTTAGAATAGTCATGTATTAATACTGGACACTGAATGGTCCAACATTGAGATAGTATTACTATTATAAACTATTCTTAAAGCATATATTACTAGTCATTGGTTTTGGAATACGGTCGAATTCCTATAACCTAGAGGTTTAACACTTGTCGTATATTGGAATTGGAGTTCCAATGGTCTAACCCAATAGATTATGAGCAAGGAAAGCTCATATAGACATGTCGATATTCATCGGAGAGAATAGTGAATGACTCACAGGTGATTCCTAATAATTGGAAGTATATACACCACCACCAATAGGAATCTCCTCGATTCGAGTAGCATATGTGATCATTTGACTATAATATAACGTTGATTTTGTTTGTGATCCTCTACACTTTGATGCCATGTATGTCAAAGACCTTTCATGGTCTGATCGCTAGATGTTCGTTGGGTATGGACCGATGCACTCGCTAATCAAGTGTGTATCAAGATAGGATCTGATCGGTCTGTTTGTGTACCATAAGGGGTTTAGGTATCCATATGAGTAAGTCACGATTCTTAAGACTTTGGCCAAAGCCGATTACATAGGGTTGATCGCATATATCAGAAATAATATACTGATTTATAGTAAAAAATTATGGACATGTCAACAATATGAGATGTGCGCCTCAGAAACCTGAAGGTGTAATTTATGTTTCCTAAGCACAACTCGGATAGCTTACGATAGAGGGATTGTTAAACATATGTGATAACCTCGACTTGTATGGTTCAGTAAGGTCGTTCATGTTCTTCACCAATTTGGAGGTGGCTGGATTGCGTACATATGAGCTAGGCTTATATGACGAACATGTCTGGACTTAGAGAGTCCCACAATATGAAGTGCACTTGTTGAGCACTCGGATATCCGATAATCTTTGATATAAAATAATATTTGATATTATAATTATCAATCAAACTAATTAAGTGTTATTGGATAACATTAATTATTTACTAGACCAATTGGGATTAATTGGATTAGTCCAAAATCACATATGAGCTTTGTTATAATTTCATAAATATCTCTACCATTTGAGGATATTTTAGTAATTAGAAAAATATATAATAATAGGTGTATTTGACTTGATTTAATTGGATTAACTCAAAGTGATAGACAATACTCTAATGAAGTGGTTAAAATTTATCTAGATTTAATTGGATTAAATCAAAGTGGTAGACAAAGTTGATTAGTTACACCTAATATGCATATTTGGACAAATTAGATTAAGCCGGCGTAAAAGTTGATTAGAACTTTTATTAATAAAAATTGTATAAGCTTGACTATAAAAGTCAAGCTTGAACAAGTTTTTTATTAAGCAAGCATAAGGCAAAGCATAAGAAAAATTAGCCTATAGAAAGTATTTGTGAGAGAAGTTTTAGAAGTTTTCAACATTTTCAACAATGAGAAGAAGATTGGATCTTGTAATCAAGCTTGCTAGGTGAGTTTGATCTTCTCTAAATCTATACTTTTCATTAATGAGTTGTTATCATTAGTGAAACATGTAGCGATGTATTATGTATTGGATACATAATAACAAATCTTGAAGTTAAAATTAGGTTAATGAATCGTGTATGATGCTTTGGAAGTATAAACATAATATGCTCGTGATTGGGTCAAATATGTTCATGTTGGACATGAAATATAAAATTAGAGTTTGGAACTTTACATGAAAGCTTGGAGCTATAACTATCATTCTAGAATCACTTGGCCATCTTTGAGTGACCTATAATTGTTAATGAGTCATTTTTTTGTGTGATTCTAATTTGGTTTGTATTTTGATTCAAACTAATACATATAAATATAAATATATATATATATAATACATGTATGTTTATTCTATAACATGTGTTGATGTTGGTTTTGATGTTAAAAAAATAACTTCGAGTGTATAGAAATATTTGGAGAAAGTTTGAAGCATTTTGCAGTAAGAAAAATTGAATTTTTAGCTCCCTATAGTGTATTGGCGCGCCACTGTGAAGTCATTGGCATGCCAATATTGAAAAGACTTAAAACTTGGCTTCTGAAGGGCATTGGCGTGCCACTGAGCAATAATTGGTGCTCCAATGCATGCATCGGGCACACTATGCGCGCTACAATAGCACGCATACTTCGCGTAGCACGCGAACTCTATTTTCCTCCATTTTTGAGCTTCTGGAATTCGATTCTTCCTCGATTTTTTTTCTATGGACTAGTAATAAAATATAATGTTCGATTAAATTATTTAAAAATACAATAATGCTCTATATCCAATGGTTAGAACCATTTCCGCTGTGCGAGGCACCGATCTGACCCAAAGGTTCCACAACCACCCCAACAAATGGAGGCAAGTACACTTCAAGAGAGTTTGATGTCTGATAAGTGCATGAAAGTATACTTTGAACATCGCTAACTCGGCTTAATTATCATGTATTTAATCTTAATTATAGTTTATTTTATGTTTTATTATTATGAAGCAATGGAACATGAAGATTGGATCAATTACACATGTTTTGGGACCTTGCGGACGTATCAGAAGCGCGCGAAACGAGCAGAAATACATGAATCATTATCCTGCAAAGCCAGCCACGCGTCACGACGCGCAAAGGCCACGCATCGCGACCCGGAAGCGTTTTCCAGGGTTTTTGCTTAGTTCATTTTTTACGTAAATAAGGCCTCTGGGACTTCTCTATATAAACCCAAGCTCGTCCAAAACCCTAAGATGGGAGAAATAGAGGAAAGAATAGAGAAACAGAAGAGAAACACACATCAAATAGCCACAAACACAATTTTGAGATAGAATAACAAAGAACTTCAAGTCGACATGACGTCTCTCTGATCTATCCAGGCTATATCTCTCTTCTGCATGGAGAACTAATCTCATAGGTCAAGCTAAAGATGAACTCTTGTATTTAAGTTTTTATTTTCATGTTGTTGATTCCTAAATACTCTTAAACATTTAAGATGTTTATTATTCTTTATTATTCTACGATTTATGAATCCAGAAACTGTGTTTATTCAACTTGCATATAGATTCAGTCATGTTTTTTCTATGTGTGATTGGGGAACCCAGTTATGACTGGTAAAATTATTTTAGGAGTTGGTCTTCTTGCTGCAGTATTGTCTGATGGTATATTATCGACGTTAGATAAGTCATAACGATAACTTTGTGTGTTGTTAACATAGAGAAAATAATTTATTGATTAACTTAGAATTTAATATGTTCTGATTGTTGGTTTGGGATGTGAAACCTTCAATTGAGTAAAAAATGGAATCAATAACTGAATATAGGGATTCGATACAGGAGTGATTCTTGACGCTTTATTGTTTATCTATACCGATATTCTTCAACGTATTTTCCATAGTTTTTATTATATATTATCAATTCAATCACTATTTTTTCATATAGTTATCGCTAACGTTTTGTTTAAGTAAATTAGTTTCGTTGTAACCATCTCTCTGAGGAATCGACACCCCAACTATACTATGATAGCCGCAAGTACTCTTTGGTTGTAATCAATGCATATTGCGGAAGACACGACATTCGACTTGAAAGTACTGTTACACGCCCTCACACAGCATAATAGTGTTGCTGAAAGAATGAACCGCACCGTTATGGAGAAAGTCAGAAGTATGATCAGTATGGCTAAGCTGTCAAAGTCATTCTAGGGAGAAGTTGTTTGTGCCGCCCGCTACTTGATCAATAGATCACCATCTGTACCATTGAATTTTGAGATTTCAGAGAAAGTGTGGTCTGGTAAGAATCCATCATACTCTCACCTTAGAACATTCGATTGTTTAGCATTTTCACATGTATCCAACGAGCCCAGGCAAAAGCTCGATGTAAGGAATACCTCATGCATATTTATAGGCTATGGAGATGAGGAGTTCAGATATAGGTTATAGGACCCGAAGGTATAGAAGGTCATCAGAAGCATGGATGTAGTGTTTCTTGAATACCAAATAATATAAGATATTGAAAAACCCAATATGTCTTTTAATTCCAGTGTCATCGGAACTGATTCAAATCCAGACACAACCTCAGCACAATTGGCCACAGATAATGATAGGGTATATGATAAAATTTCACAAGCGGAACTAGATGAGAATGAAGAGTGTGTTGAGCAGGGGAAGCCCCAACCCGCTCTATCAGAGGCTACATGATCATCTGTAGATCTGGATGATGACAGACCTCCAGAAACTTATGAACCTCAAGTACAAAGATCTGAGCGGGTCTGGATTCCATCAACCAGGCACTCAACATCTAACTATATTATACATACTAATAAGGGGGAGCCAAAAAATTTCAAGGAAGATATATCTCATAAAAACAAAGGAAAATGGTTGCACAATGTGCAAGATCAAATGGAATCTCTGCAGAAAAATCATATTAATGAGATAGTCAAGCTCCCGCAAGGAAAGAAAGAAATGAAGAACAAATGGGTGCTCAAGCTTAAGAAAGATAGTTGCGGAAAAGTGGTGAAACACAAAGCCCGACTAGTAGTCAAATGATTCCTACAGAAAAGGGGAATCAATTTTTATGAATTTTTTTCACCGGTTGTTAAAATGGCTTCAATTCGAGTCATCTTAGGATTGATATCCAGTATGAACCTAGAGCTTGAATATATGGATGTTAAGACAACATTTCTTCATGCTGATCTAAATGAAGAAATCTACATGGAGAAGCCAGAAGGTTTCAAAGTTTCAGGAAAAGAGAACCTTGTATGCAACTTGACAAAGAGCTTTTATGGCCTCAAGCATGAAAGGCAGTGGTACAAGAAGTTTGACTCGTTCATGGTGAGTCAAGGCTACAAAAGAACTGTTGCAGACCAATGTGTTTACATTCAAAGGTTTTTGGATGAAAATTCTATTGCTCTTCTATTATATGTAGATGACATGTTGATCGTTGGACAATATGCAGCAAATAACAGCCAGCAGAAGAAAGAACTCTCTAAGTCTTTTGACATGAAAGACTTAGGATTTGCTCAACAGATTTTGGGAATGCATATAGTTAGATACAGACAAAACAAAAGGTTGTGGCTATCTTACAAGAAGTATATTGAACAGGTGATCAAGAGATTCGATATACAGAATCTCAAACCTGTCAGCGTTCTACTGGCTCACCACTTCAAACTGAGCAAGAATTTGTGTCTCTCATCCAAGAAAGAGATAGAGGAGATGTCATTCTTCAGCAATTGGAAGCCTAATGTATGTTATGGTATGTATCAGGCTAGATATTACTCACGCAGTAGGTATAGTAAGTCGTTTTCTCACTAACCTAGTAAAAGAACACCGGAAGGCAGTCAAATGAATTCTCATATGCCTCAATGGTACATCAAAGTTATGTTTATGCTACGGGAGAGCTGATCCAATCTTTGAAGTCTATACAGATTCAGATATAGCAAAAGATATTGATGGTAGGAAGTCTACATCAGGTTTTCTTTACACTTTTACATGGAGAGTTGTGTCATGGCAGTCAAGATTGCAGTGGTGTATTGCATTATCCACAACAACAACAGAAGTTGAGTATATTACAGCAACAAAAGCATGAAAGGAAATGTTATAGTTAAAGCATTTTCTCCAAGAATTAGGGATCAAGCAGACATAATACTAGTCAGAGTGCTCGGGACTGGAGCAAGAACTCAATGTATCATTCTCTAACGATGCACAATGATATTCATTATCATTGGATACGTTATGTGATGGATCAACAACTTCTGAGACTAGTGAAGATCCGCACGGATGAGAATCAAACCGACATGTTAACAAATGTGGTTACCCGGGATAAGCTAGAGCTGTGCAGAGACATAGTCAGAATAACTGTTAGATGATAATTGTTTCGGATGCAGCTAGAGAAGGAGAATCGAATGATCCAGCTGCCTTCCATTGCCCATAATCTTTTCTCTTCATTGTGATCCCCACCATTACCATTATTTTCAAAGTTTGATGAAACTACCCAAAATGGCCAAAATAACTTTAGGTGTGAAATATTCTTTTATTGACAATTTGAGCCAGAATTGTGCTATACATACAAAGCCAATTTAAGAGCTCAAATCATCCCAATAATTAAAATTCATGTAAAGAAAGCTTAGAGAGTGTAAATAGTGAGATTTTTGTAGAGTTTTATAATCTTTGTAAATTTATTCTTGTAGTAATAGAATTTGGTTTTTCCTCAAACACTCTTCAGTGATTAGTGAATTACAACAGGTTGAGGCAGTAGTTATGTTTTTTTTTAATCACATTAGGTCATGCAATTAATAACATAATGGTTAAGAAAGATTTCAGCATTTAAGTGAAATTATATCAAGGTGGTTTGAAATAGTGTTAGATGTTTGTCATATAGCGGTTGATTTGTTGAAATAATCGGACCCACTGTTTAAAAAATTTATATTAAAAAATTTTTTTAATTAAGAAAAACTCTACCTTAAATGTAATCAAATAACTTTAAAATTTTTGAAAAGTATTTTTAGAATATCTAAAATATTTATGTATTGGTTGACATGACATCTATTTTGTACTTTCTCAACAAACGCGAGAAATTTTTAAGTCATTTATTCATTGATTATTAGCTCAATGTCCATTAATTTACTATAGACACTTATTCCTTTACATTTATAAATATGGAATTGTTTTTTTTTTTTTTTTTTTTAATTCCAAAAACAAAGCCAATACAATACAATACAATACACACCCATAATAAAAGAACCCACAAAAAAAAAAAATTAAAAAAAAAAAAAAATTAACATGCTAACTGATCTCTGACTGAAGAAATCTCTTCAAAGATGGGAAGCCTTTTGGATCTTGATGGGGCCCATACACTCATCATCTTTTCAAGCCCATTAACAAAATCATCATCCATATTCAGGCCCAAAAGATCCGTCAAGTCGGGCGGAGGCTGCTTTGATTCCATTTCCAATAACAATTCCTCGGCCCGCTTTCTGGGCCTGCAATCCTCGGAGCCGGGAATTCTGCGGTACAACACGTCTTCCAGAACTGTACGTGCATCGTTGTATCTTGTCCGTTTGATTAGACAGAAGCCCAAATTGCATGCCTTGTTGGCATCTGGATCAATCATTTGTGCTTTCTGATAGACTACTTCAGCTGCCATGAAGTTTGATTTTTGCATGTAGGCCCAGCCCAAATTTCCCTGCAAGTTGAATATTCTTATAGAATTGGTCAAACGCAAGGTACAATCTAAAAAATTGGGTCTAAATTCGAGGTAATTTTCAATTTCGATTTTTGATTAGAATTTGAGATTTTGAACGGCTTGATTTGAGATTCGAATGATTTTTTATTCTAATTAAAAAAAATTAATATAAGATTCGAAATGATTTTTCATCATAAATTTATAATCAGATTAAGAATAGATTTTGACAAATCCTGACCCGTAATCATTTTTATTACTAAGTAAATAATTAAAATGTAGAAATTAAATATAGTTACCAGTAATCTAGAAGTTTCTTGCCGAACCGAAACCTGAAACTTCTTGCCATGAGATCGTGCAGTTTTGGTAGATTTGCCATTGAAAGCCTCTCCTTGATATATCATTCTTAGCTTCCGTTTTAGCAGCTCTATTTGCTCCTCTACTTTCCCACATCTCTACAATCCCAATTATTATTAATTACACATTAATTAAAGGGAATCAAAACCATCAAAAATATACAAACTATTGAACTTAAAACATGACAATTGAATTTGAAATTGATACGTGTTTCATATTTAATATTAAAACTTTCAAGTTTAATAGTCGTTGTTTCAATTTTTAATATCTTCGGATATCATAGCGATATCCGTGTGTATATATATGTAGTATATATATTTAACAAGTAATAATATACTAGAGATTATTGTATCAATATAAATTAATTACCTTGTATAAGTCAATGAGAACATTATCTAGAGATTCTTGGGAATGTTTAGAGCAAAGACCCCTAAAAGATTTGATGGCTTCAATGGCTGCTTCACTTCTATCAAGTTGCTTCATCACTACAGCCATGTCCTTTAGGGCACTATCTACTCTATCTCCTGCATTTATTGCTTTCCAAAATAACACTATTGCTGCTTCTGGATCCTTTTGCACTAGCTGCATAATTAATTTAATATAATCACATTAATAATTTTGCAACATTAATACATCTCTCATTTTATTATTAAAAATTAAAATTAGAAACATATCTCTAAAATTAATTTTTTATTTTAAAATTATAAAATTAAAATAATAAAATATTAAAATAAGAAATTTATTACGATATAAAAATAGAAGCTCATATTTATTATTAAATTATATAAAATTAAAATAAGAAATCTATTACAATATAAAAATACAATATCCTATTAAAATAAGAAACATATTAATTTAATTCATTAATAATGCAATTTCTTATTATTAAATTATAAAAATAAGTACCATTAAAGTAAAAAAAAAAAAAACATATGAGGTACCTACACTCTATAATTAATTTTTTTATTACCTATTATAATAAAAATATATATTTTAATATCCTATTAAAATAAAATAAAATAAAAACATATGTGACACATAATCTCTATTTTTTATTAGTAACTTATAAAATATAAATAAAAAACCTATTATAATATTAAAATATAATCTCATAATAAAATAAGAAACATAAATAATAGTAGTCCACAAAAACTAACCAATTTTTTAATTTTTGGGTCTATTGTTATTTTATTTTGAATTATTTCTATAAGTTTTTTATGAATTTTTTATTATTTGTTGTGTTTTATGATGTAATTTCTGATTATTAGCTCTTGTAAAATGACAGCCAAGATTTCATGTTCAAAAAAAAATTAAACTTAAATTAAATACATTATATTAAATTTCATTGGAATTTATTTGAAAGAAAATTAAATATTTTTAAAATTATTTATAATTAGGATTATGTTTTCAAATGAGAGGGTAAGAAAAGAGAGAAACTCTAATTAAATTAAAAGATAAAAATAATATAGATTTTTACAGTGCTATTTATATTTTAACACGTTGAAATATATATATATATATATTATCATTTTGCTTGGTCCTCAATTTACTAAAATAACATATGTATGAGATAGATAGGTTAACGAAAAAATTTACAATACGAGTTATGAATCTAAGCGTGGAGGCTTCCTCAGCCAAGAGTGTTGATAAAATCTCTAGGTTGATAAAATCTCTAAAATTTCTATAGAAAATAGGGATACTTCAAGTGAAAAATCTCTTTTATGAACTTTATACACTTTTGGGATATAATTTAATTCTCAGGATTAAGATTTTATATGTCCTATTCATTCATAGAAACAACTAATTAATTAATCTCTAGCTATATTATATAGCAATGGGAAAATAAAATAGTGATTTATAACATATAAAATTAAATTAAAATTAAAATAATGAAGAATTAAATTAGAAAATAACCTGAGCATGCTTAGCTCGAACATAAGGACCATCGCCAGCAGGAACTTTGTGAATAACATGATAACTTTCTTCTTTTTTATTACTTGAAAAATTCTTCTTATTATTATTAGAGCTAATCATAATCTCCATTTCTTCTCAGTATCTACTTTTATTTTTATTTTTATTTTCTGATGATAAAAGAGAGAATCAGAGATTCAATGATGAAGAAAATGTTGCAATTTATACAAATGACATTCCAATGAACCTGGACGACTCTACGTCTATATTCTTTTATATGATTTTCTTTCTTGCTTAATTTTTATGGTCAATCAATATTCGAACCGCCTCATTTTGATTAGAACATAGTCCTTTAATGAATTTTCACCACCTTTACAACCTGATTCTTGCTTGGACACGACCATTTTTGCCTTTTTCAACTATAGAAATTATATATTTTTTTAAACATAAGAAATCTCACAGTCAAACCTCCCGATCAGAATTTAAGCGGAATAGGTAAAATCCACAGTTATCCTAAACTCTTATAAAAAAAAAAATATACCAATAAACTTAAATCTACGATTTGACAATCAAATCATAAGTTCATTACCACTAAGGCACACCCCATTGGGAAGATAGAAATTATATTTTTTTTGAAAACATTGGAAACATCGTCGTCAAACCACCCGATTTGAGTTTAAGCGTAGCAGATAAAACCTCTGATTGTCCAAGACTCTTATAAAGAAATGCACCTCATGGACTCGAATACACGACCTGAAAACCAAGTCATAAACTCTTTGTCACCAAATCACACCCCTTGAAAGCATATATAAAAATTATACTTGTTATTGCAAAAATAACATTTCATTGCACTAGCTATTAGATATGGCTATTTATCAGATGGATTAAGATTTATCAATACTGGTCTCATTTTGGATATTATATTAATTTTTATATCGATTTTTTTTAATGAAATTCATAATTAATTAGGTAAAAATTAAGAATTCATGATAAAAAAAATTATATCCAGTTCCGTATTGAAAGGTACAATATTCGAGATTTTCTGTCATTCATATAAGCAACATAGTTCGAATAAAAAATAATCGCTATTAAATACTAATAAATAATAAATTTAAGCGGATCAAATCATAAAAATATTTATTTTAAAAACTAAAATTGAAAAAATTCTAAATTTGACAGAGTTAGTTAACATTAAGAGTTATTTATATTTTACTACTAAACTTATCGTAAAAGAATAATTTGGTAATACGAATTTAGAAATATTATATTTTATTATTAAACTTATGGTAAAATAATTTTTTACTAATATTCTGTTTCACTATTAGTTGACCATCAGACTTTTACACTAAGGTCAAACTAATTCAACGAATTGAAAAATAATAAAATGACAGATTTTGTAACTTTAATAGTAAAGTATTATTTTATCATAAATTTAATAATAAAATGTAATATTTTAAATTTGTAATACTTAATTATTATTTTAATATAAATTTTATAATAACCCTAAAATCAAATTCTAGGTGCCTTCCGCCGGTTTTTGCAAAGACATATCTTGTGCTTGTTTTTATTTTTATTTTTTCTTGTAAATTGAAAAATACTGGTAACCGTAACATCACGTGTAACCAGGTGAACCTGGTCTTTATAGCAGACATATTCATCACTGAAAATAAAATGTGGCGTGACGGATTAAATTTGTAGTAATAACACCTGAGTACCTCATGTTTTATATTTTACATAGAAAGAATAGTTGTTAATCTGTATCAAATTGGTCCGTGACTCCTACTCAAAGGACCAAATTACCCACGCATATCATATTTTGACTATCAAAATGTAAGAGCGTGTTAACGTTAAAATGTATTTTAGTCATTTTGATATAAATTAGATACATATTTGATACATACACAAATTGTTCCCTTATATAACAAATATGAAAAAAAGAGTTAGGGATGCAAATGTTATTTTACCGCTAGCTGGACAACCATTATTATATATTGGAACCTATGAGATGACAGTTATCTTCAGATCAGTATGAATATAATGAAATTTGAAAATTATCATGAAAGAATTTTTTTTTTTTTTTAATATATGTTGACGGCTGTTTTTCGTTCCAAGAATAATATGAGAAATTAATCCCTCGAACAAACCTCATTAACAGTGATTTTGTTTAATTAGTAGAGAACCAAAGTAAACTTAGCAAGTATATGGATAAATCACAGAGGCAAGGATTTACGTGGTTCGGCGGAGAGTGGTTTCGACCTACGTCCACGGGAGAGATGGGGGGTGTGTTTTATCACTGCACGAGATCAAGACTGACCCGAGCAAAAAAATAGAGTAATGAACATACAAAGGGTTTATAACACCTCGAGTCTTACACTAGTCCGTTATAATTCTCTAAAGCTGATCGTGTGCTGACCATCTCTCTCTCTTTATCTCTAACTCTTAAGCCCTTGGCTATTATAAGTGGTGAGATGCCAAAATTATTTAATCAGAATAGCCTCTTTAAATTTATGGTTTCAACCCCTTTATATAGGCTTCTAAATACACTATTCCACCGTCTTCGACGTCATCTCATGTCACTGTCATCATTACAATAACAACTCTCCTCAACCGCCTCATAGCTAGACCAATCAGATCATCCTCATTTCATTGTTCCTTTGGCAGCCTATGGCGGCTCTGCTCTGCCACCTCATTGTCATTGCACCGACTTATGGTGGCCGGAATATGATACTTCTAATGAAAATCGTTGCTTTCGATAGTCATCATGAGCTTTCATGAAGTTTATCTCCTCACTTAGGAATACATCATCTGTCCTCAGCGCTGGTCGGACTGAGATTCCATCTTCGTTCCTTAGGTTAGTTTACCGAGACAGATGATATTTATCAAAACTTTCTTCTGCTCCTTCAACTAGGTCAGGTTCACAAACAACGATCACCTCGAGTCAGGTTTAGTATATTCTATCGGAATCCCAAATCCACTTCTTTATCAGGTCGGGTCGGCCTGTTGATATACTTCATCCTCAACATATTCTGCCCTTGGGAGAACTTCCATGCACTCTGCGGTCAGGTCATCCTTCAATGTCCAACTTGTTTCTGGGCCTTGGGCCTTTCTTTCCAGCTCGGTCGGGTCACCTTCCTCGGGGAGAGTGATTTGCGAAAACCTACCATCTGTTCCCCCTAGTTCTCGGTACCAACAAATTTTTTGAGTTGGTTCTAGGAACTTTATGAAGATGGTGGTACTAGCAAAGTCATGTCGACCTGATGTCTTATGAAAGCCATCCTTCACTGAAGCTTCTTTGCGAGTTGCTCTCTTGCATACTGAAATTCCCGGGGGCAATAACTTGCGAAGACCTGAAAAATAAATCTCAGCCCATGAGGGAATACTCATTCATTGTGCCATAAATAATATAACAGGGCTTCGAGGGAAATCATTCGACCCCAAACCATTCATAATACTTGGCCACAAGGGGATGATCACTCCTTGTGCCAAACAAGCATAGCCAAGATGGAGAACTTCCGACCCCATGCCACGAAACATAATAGGGTCTATGTGGGATGTACCCGACCTCGAGCCAAATAGTATACTTGGCCGTAAGGGAATGACCCTCCTTGAGCCATACAAGCATAGTCATGTGGGAGAACTTCCGACCCTGTGCCACGAAACATAATAGGGCCTCGGTGGGACGTGCCTGAGCCAAACAGAATACTTGGCCACAAGAGAATGATCTCTCATTGCGCCAAACAAGCATGGCCATGGGGGAGAACTTCCGACCTCATGCCATGAACATAATAGGGCCTCAGTGGGACGTACCCAACCCCGAGCCAATCAGAATACTTGGCCACAAGGGAATGCTCTCCTCTTGTGTCAAACAAGCATGGCCATGGGGGAGAACTTCTCACCCTATGCCACGAAACATAATAGAGCCTCAGTAGAACGGACACAACCCTGAGCAAAGAAGAATACTTGGCCACAAGGGAATGATTCTTCCTTATGCCAAACAAGCATGGTCATGGGGGAGAACTTTCGACCCCATGCCACGAAACATAATAGAACCTCGATGGGCCGTACCCGACCCCGAGCCAATCAGATTACTTGGCCACAAGAGAATGATCCCTCATTGCGTCAAACAAGCATGACATGAAGGAGAACTTCTGACCCCATGCCACGATATATAATAGGAAATTGGTGAGATGTACTTGATCTGGAGCTAATCAGATTACTTGGACACAAGAGAATGATCCCTCATTGTGCCAGATAAGTATGGCTATAAGAAGAACTTCTGATCCCATATCATAAAACATAAAAGGCTCGATGGGATGTACCAGACCCCGAGACAAACAGAATACTTGGCCACAAGGGAATGATCACTCATTGAGTCATTCAATAACATGGCCTCGGCGGAACGAAGGCAGACCCGAACTATAAGAGTCTATAATCTAAAAATACATAGAGGGAAGATTTTCAACCTCCATTCATCCCTATAAACATCGGTAATGGCGTTCCATACCATGTCGCACAAAATCAAAATACAAACGACAAGCGTAACATGGGTGATGTATCACACACTCTGCACAGACCCAAAAATATTAAAGCAACTGAGGTAGCGTCATTCCCCACGTTACCCAAATTAACAATTTGAACCTCACAATCTAAACGTCCTGGTGAACCAAGCTACAGATCTTAAAGGCGACCAACGCCATGGGGGCATCTCCCTTCATGATAGGCAAGTTCCATGCCTACAAACGCCACAGAGGCCTCCTAGATTTTCCCGTGCTATGCTCGAAGGATCCGGAAGGGACGACCAACGCCATCAGGGAATCCACATCCCCATACTAGGAAAATCTCGAGGATACAAATGCCACTGAGGCCCGCGAGCCTTCCATGTACTATGCACCTCCAACACTTGGCGACAAACGCCACGAGGGAATTATCCTTCCCCATGCTATGCAAACACGAGGCTACAATCGACACGGAGGCCCGTGGGCCCTACCGTCCTCTACCTGCTCACTCAAATCTCTGCAGGTCTCAGTGTTATGTCCCCTAGTGTTATGATGCGTACAATAGGCTTTGGTATCACTTCTCTCTATCGGGAACCACCTCGGGTCGGGCTCTGTCAATAGACCCTTGTCATGTATCTCCCAAGCGATATGTGATAAAGGCCGGTTGATGGCTGTGTCCCTTGGTCACCTGTGTAACCTTGATAATGGGTATTCTCTCGGGTGCTGGTCACCCTAAGTCATCGGCCTGAACTCATGTCTCCTCGAGCCCGGCCTTCTCCGTCCAGTGCCGGTATTCTGACGAATCTCTTACCTTAACTCATTTTTTAACTAAGCTACGCCCCATCGGGCAATCTTATCTTTTTCCTTCAGAAACACGAACCTTCTTATCTACTCTAAGGCTGTTGCGTAGTCTAGAATCTCATGATTCCTAAGGTGGGACCATAATCTCCCGGCCTTCAATGCTCCCTTACAACTTTCCAAAGTTTCCATGAACTCATACGCCCCTACCTCTAACACCAAGCTATGATAACGATCGATGAAACTCTTTAGTGATTCATCGTTACGCTGCTTTATTCTCCTCAGTGACCCTATCATCTTCCTCGGTGCACATTATCCTTTGAAATGGCACACAAAGGGACTTCCTCGGATGTGAAAAGCTGCTAATACTCCATTGAGTCAAGTTCATGAATCACATACTGGCCGATTCTCCCAAGGTCAAGGGGAACACCTTGCAGACTGCCTCCCCGGCCGCGCCTTTAATCTCCACGAGCAAGGCGAATTTCTAGACATGGAATTTAGGGTCCGTGTTATCCTTGTAAATGTCTATCACAGGTTTGGACAACCTCCTCGTGAACTCCACCTCCAGCACCTTTTTGGTAAAAGGAGATGTTGTCTTCATATTCTGATCATCACGAACACCTCTCCGCATGCTCTTCTCTCATTTCCTTATTTCCCACTGGAATCAATCTCTCAAATGGCTCTCGGTGTCCTCATTCCTCCGGTTAAAGGCCTGATCATACTCGCTAAATTGAGCGTGATATCTCTTCCCACTCGGAGCTCTTCGTCCATATTCTTGGTATCTCCCGAGCTCACTATCCTCCCAATCATCATCTTCCTCCCAGGGCTCATCCACATCTGCAGCACTAGCCACAACTTCTGACCTCACCTTATGGGTGTTTTTCTCCCCTTCCAATCTGACTACTCTCTTTCCATTGGCGATCTCTTCCCTCATTCGGCTAGGGTCCGCATGTGCTGCTCACCCGATTTCTTCTCGACATTCTCAATCTTTTCCATCATATCCTTCATAAAGACTTAGGTTGACTCCTGCTCATTTTAGGCATTCTCCATTTTCATCCGTAATTTTTCCTCTATTTTGTCCATCCATTCTACCGTTGAGCTCTTTGTAACCCTATGATTTTCGTCTTCTGCCATCTTCTTGATGTGTTTTCTATTTTTCATACTTTCCCTATAGACGGCGCTAGCTGTTGACGTCTGTTTTTTCATTTCAATAGCAATATGAGAAATTAACCCCTCGAATAAAACTCCCTCAACAATAAATTTATTTGGTTAATAGGAAATCAAAGCAAACTTAGCAAGCAGACAGATAAATCACAGAGGCAATGATTTATGTGGTTCGGTGGAGAGTGGCTCCAACCTACGTCCATGGGAGAAATGATGGTCTGTTTTATTACTGCTCTGGGTCAAGACTGACCTGAGCTACAAAGTGGAGTAATGAACTTACAAATGGTTTACAACACCTCGAGTCTTATACTAGCCCGTTATAATTCTCTCAAGCGAGTCGGGTGTTGACCAACTATCTCTCTAGCTCTAACTGTTAAGCCATTGGCTATTACAAGTGGTGAGATGCAAAAGTTATTTAATCAAAAGAGCCTCTTTAAATATGTGATTTTAGCCCATTTATATAAGCTTCCAAATCCACTATTCCACCGCCTCTGACATCATCCATGTCACTATCATTATTGGAATAACAGTTGTCCTCAACTGCCTCAGAGCTGGACCGATCAGATCATCCTTATTCCACTGTTCCTTTGACAACCTTTGGTGGCTCTGTGATGCCACCTCTATGCCACTGTACCGGCCTATAGCGGCTGGCAGATGCTATTTCTAATAAGAATCGTTGCTTTCCATAGTCATCATCACCTTTCTAGAAACTTATCTCCTCACTTAGGGCATACGTCATACATCTTAAATGTTGGTCGAACTGAGATCCCATCTCCGTTCCTCGGTTCAGTTTGCCGAGACAGATGATCTTATCAAAACTTCCTCTTGCTCCTTCAACCAGGTCGGATTCATAAACAAAGACCACCTCAGGTTGGGTTCAGTAGATTCTATCAGAATTCCAAGTCCACTTCTTCACCAGGTCGGGTCGCCCTGTTGACATACTGTTGGGGTTGGTGCTCAGAGCGCCAATCCAGGCCGTATTTATGTCTGATTCATGAATACGAACATCCCATTATTCCATAATATTACTTATTTATGGTTGCACCTCTTGTTCTTATATACGTATTCGATCTGATTACGATTAGATTGAAACTAAATGTGGTTTAGTGATATGTATATATTAGATAAAGGCCCCATAATATATAATGCAGTACACAGTTACAAAGTTAGTTTGTAATTGACATTGGGAAGTGTCACTACTATATATATATTATCAAACATAGTTCCTGGTCAAGATTTGCTAACACGGGTCGGTTAGTCAAATCCGTTGAGACCAGTACATGTCGTATATCGAGACTTGGTCCGATGATTTATCCCAATGAACCATGAGTCTATGGAGACTCGTATAGACGTGTAGGCGTTTATAGTGGATAAACACTGAACGACTCACCGAAGATTCTTAATGGATGGTACACCAACGTCAATAAGAATCTTCTCGGGTTGAGTAGCATAGTGGTCATTCGACTTGAGACACCACTGTGGATGTATGAGACATCCTCCACACTTAGATGGCAGTCACGTCACCGATCTATTTAGATCAGACCTCTGCCTGTTCGTTGGGTGTGGATCGATCCTCAGGATATTATGTGTGTGTCAAGATAGGATCCGTCAGTTCTGTGTACAGAGCATAGGTAGTCCATATATATTTAGCAGTCTGTTAAATCTGCGGCCACAGTATACATCGGAAGTAAGTTCCGAGTGTTATTTAGAGATTGCTAATAGATACGTCGACGAGATAATACCTATAGAGATTTGACGTTCACATCTATATCTCTGAGATTATCTGGATACCTGTGATGAAGGGATTATACGTATGCAATGACCTCGACCTGTATGATTCAGCTAGTTTATCCGTGATCGTCATAATCTACGGGTGGATAGATTATGGACATGAAATTGGATTTCGTGACGGATATACCTGAATCTAGAGAGTCTCAATAATGAAACATACTCGTAGAGCACTAGAGCAACATTTATGAATAATGATGATTATTTATAAATCGTTTAATCGTTAAACGAAAAATACATGCGAACGGGCCGAACCGTCATTTCCTAATTAATGTGTGTTTGTATTTAATATATGATATTATTAAATACACATTAATAAATAGTCAAATAAAGGTTTTTGACATATATCATCAATATATGTATTTGAGATATTTAAAGTAAATATAATACATATATTTGATATATTTGTATTTAATTAATTATTTAATTATTTAATTGTTAAATGATTAATATAATTAAAATATAAATATATCACCAAATGATAAAGTTAGGAAATGATTATAAGTTGCAATTGTTGACTTATACATTAAAGGAAAAGGTTGTCAAATTGATTTTGACTTCTTAAGATATTTGTTCAAAATTGTTTGAAAAATAAAAATATTTTTTTTTCCTTTATTTCTTTATAATTCGGCTAATACACTTAAATATAAGAGTTATATTCTTCTTAGTTGCATTTGTTGACTTAATATAAATATCTATAAAGTGTTATTAAGATATTTTATCAAGTTGATTAAATGAAATTGCAAATGAAATTGAAATTAATTTTTCTTGTAAATGCTTGGACAATTTCGGCCAAGTGTAAAATATTACAAGTATATATTGTTTTTCATTTCATTTGTAATCTAACCTAATACACTTTAAAGAAAAACTCCATTAATGGAAGCAAATGAAGCTTGTGAGAAAGAAAGAAGAAATCAAAGAAAGCTTGGATTTTAGTGAGTTTTTCCAACTTGCTATTAGAAAGGAAAATATTCCTTAGGATCTAGGCTTTAACATATGATGTTCTTAGGTTATTTCTTTCTTATTCCTTGTGTTTTTGTTGATGGAAGTTTTGATGGAAGTGTTGAGCATGTATGATGAAGGAATGTTGTGACTATTGTAGTTATAAGCTTTCTTTTAAGGTTTTGAAAACCATGTTGCTAATCTAGAGTTGTTGACCCACTCTTAGATGACCTAGATTTGATCTTGAGTTGTTTCATTGTGTTGAGACTTTGATTGGATGGAAGAAACATGATTGAAGTATTGGATTTAACCAATTTGGTCTAATTTGTCCAATTTGATGAAATTGAAAAATTAGGGTTCATGACCAATTCCAAATTTGGGGCTTTTCATATATGTTGTGTATTTGGATGTGTATATAATGCATATAAAGTTTCATGTTCATTGGATTACATCTTGATGTGTTTTGATGCATGAAATGACAAAGTGCACAAAATGGCACCAAATGGATGCATCGGCCAAGAATTAAGAAAATGGGATTTTTGGTGCTTTTTGTGTTTTGATGTTTTGAACATGCTAAGTTCATCTTAGAAATGATTTAGAATCATTCAAAATTGATTAGATCAATTTCGGACTAAAATGGACAAAATACCAATGTAAGGGCATTTCGGTAAATTCACTTGAATATGATTCATTTGAATTTTATTTCATAATTTGATTATTGGAATGTTAAATAAATATGTTTATTTAATTAATACGAGAAAAAATTTTGAAATCGGAAAAATTGATTTTCCACCGCTTCCGCTGCGTTACCGGATTTAGCCCCTAAAACCCCTACACATACTTCATCCTCAATATGTTCCTCTCTTGGGAGAACTTCTCTGTACTTTACGATCAGGTCATCCTTCAATCTTCATCTTGCTTCTGGGCCCTTGGACCTTTCTTTCCAGCTCAGTCGGGTCAACTTCCTTGAGGGAGTGCTTTTCGAAAAACCACCATCAATAAACCAGAATTTAGATTCAGTATTGATCAGAACGAATAAAAATATATATGTAACTGGTGACATAAAATGTTTAAAAAATTAATGTAGAATCTTAATTCTTTATGACGGCGATTTTGGATATAATTAAAATGTAATTTTTCTGTTTATTATAATAATATGTTAGATTTCTTTGTAAGACCATTTTTAAGAACTAAAAAAAAAAAACAACTTGGCACTTTCAATTTACCATGATGAGATCCAGATAAGATCATTTGAATTTTTAATAATGTTCGTCACATAAAATTTATTAAAATTCAAGTCCTCAAAAATTCGGTCAATTTATGAGAGGATCAGACCCTAACCCGCTTGATATGAGGTTGGATTGGGGCCAAGTCCAGCCTAAATTTTTTAAAAATTATTAATTAAATATTAGTATTTTAAAAAAATTGACATAACCTCACTATAAAATGATTTTTTTTAAAAAAAAATTACACCATGTAAAATACATTTTAAGTTCTAAATATTAAAAAAAAAAAATTAAGAAAGTAACAAGTAATACTAATATAACTTAAACAAGCTTAAGAAATAATAATAAAATATAAAACACTACACTAGTACATTAAACAACAACAATAATAATAATAAATAATTCTAAATTGTAAACATATAATTCTACAAACATATTTAATTTTTTAAATTATATATAATATAGGGTCGGACCGATATTTTTATTTTAAAAATCTTTATCCGATCTTTTAATTAAAAAATCTTACCATTTAAGGTCATAAACTCTTTTGTTAAGGGTTGGGTTAAAATTTTGCCGGTCCGAATTAATTGGCAAGCCTAAGTAAAAGCCGAGAGAGGACCCAAAAAATGTGTACAGTTTATAGCAGACAAAAATGAACCTAGACTTTTTCATGGACCAAAAAGCTTACGCATCTTCAACTAGTGAAAGATTCGATAAGTTGCAGAGTTGAGAGTGACACGGCCACACACTTAAGGGGATATAATGGGAATAAAAAAAAAATCATCTAGATCCTGTTTGATAAAAATCATCTCGTATCATTCTATAGTTCATAATGTTAAATCTCGTAATATCTTATTAAATTATGTCTCATTTTCTTAAAATCTTGTTCTGTCTTTTTTGGATTTTTTATATAAAGGTCTGGATATGAGATTAAAATCTTTAATGAACCTTCTATAAAACCCTGTATATCATAAAAAAATAACGGATTTCCCTGACTGTTTTGGTGTTGGCAATTTAGAAATCACTTCAATTTTTGCCTTGTCAACCTCAATATATTTTGATGACACAACATGACGCAAAACAAGTCCTAAATTAGTCATGAAATGACATTTTTCCCAATTTAACCACAAGTCTTTTTTCTTCACTTCTTTTCAAAATATTTTCCAAGTTATTCAAGCATATCAAATGAGTTCCCAAAAATATTTATATCATCCATAAAGATCTCTAAACAATGTTCAACCACGTCACTAAATATGCTTAACATGCATCGTTGGAATGTTGCTGGTGCATTACAAAGTCCAAATGGTTCTTTCGTAAATACAAATGTTCCAAATGGACATGTGAATATGGTCTTTTCCTGGTCTTCTAAGGCAATTGAATTTGATAATAACCCGAGTAGCCATCAAGAAAGCAGTAGTGGGGATGTCCTGCTACGTTTTTCAAAAGTTGGTCAAGAAATGGTCTTTTATAGTGCCGTCATTTAATTTTATATAATCAATGCACATGCGCCAACTAGATGAGATCCGAATTGGGATTGACTCTCCTTTATCATTTTTTACGACAGTTATTCCAGATTTTTTTGACACAACTTGTGAAAGACTTACCCAATTACTATCTTAGATATGATAGATAATACCTACATCAAGAAGTTTGAGAACTTATTTTTTTACCACTTCTCTCATATGAGGGTTTAATCTTCTTTGTGGTTGGCGTATGTCATGACATTATCTTCTAAATATATTTTGTGTGTGCAGATCAAAGGATTGATGCATTTTATATCTTTTAAGGTCCATCGAATTGCCCGTATATATTCTTTCAAAATATTTAGCACCTTACCTTCTTGATTGCTTGTAAGGGGGAAAAAAATTAAAACATGGCAGGTCTGTTTATCTCTAAAAAAATGCGTACTTCAATCCTTCTGGCAGTGTCTTTAGTTCCAATTTAGGTGTTTCCTCTTCACCTTTTCAAGTGTTCCCAATTCCTTAAAAATTTATTTTTCTCAATCGTCTTCTAGTATTTATGTAAAATCAAGTAAATCATTAGAAATGTCTGAATCTAATTGCGTACTTAATTCAAGAATATTAGTTTCATAGATTTCCATGTTGGACAATTATGACCCATAGCGTCACTATTTGTACAGATCATGGTGTTGTGTACAAATTAACTATGTGACAAAGGAGATTGCTCTCTTATCATTTGTGATTAGATCACCAAGATAATAAATGATAGGAGGTCCCTATGATTTGTTCCTAGATTGAGAATGATATGAGACCGTATCAATCCACGAAGGATAAATCATTAAATACCATAGTCAGAGTATTATCGAGATTGGACATCGATAAATGCGTAAAAGACTAGTATTACACTTGTGCGCGTTGTGAGGGCACAACGGCATAGTTCTCATATATTTGGGTATATGATACTCATGCAAGTGTAATAGGAGGTTTGTTTTACCGATGGTACGAGGAAGGAACAACTTCGCTATGGATAGACCCCCTCGGAATTTCATTGGTAGTATGACTATGTGTCTATGGAAGTCCGAAATCAGGGTAGGTGTATTTGGTCTTAACCTGAGACTTGCACCGCTAATACTAGCGACAATCAATATACTTTGGTTTTGGTCGTCCAGGGCTTTAACCGATTTCTGTGTACGCCTCTTCTGGGTATATCGAGAATCGTAGTGTGTTAGGTGTGATGTCAAGACGGAAGTATCACTCCAGTCATAGTGGAGATGATGGTCACGTAGGATACGGGACTGGTTCTCTTAAATGCTGCAGCTATCGAGATATTATGACAAGGTCATGTATATCCGATTATAGAGACTAGTTACCAGACATCCGACATGTGCTTCGTACGAGGCAGACACAATTCCAGCCCCAGGCCTAGCATATGATCATCCGATACTGGATCGACATACACAATACTACGTATACTACGCCTGATATAGATCGCTTATTCCTGTAAGCATATTTCTGGAGAATTGGGTAGGCATGACGCTTTGCTAGAAGCCAACATTGTCTTGTAAATCGGTATAAACGTAGTACTAGGTACTTACGTGTTCGGATAGTCCGACGACCGAATTTACTGCCAACATATCTGAGGATCTCATGGGTCACTTCCCGAAGATTCACCAATGACGTATGACTCGCACTTTAATTAATCTGGGATTAATTAGAAGAGAGAGAAAATTAATCTGGGATTAATTACAGAGATATTTTATCTGGGATAAAATATCAATTAAAGAGAGAAAATGATTAATTTGGAATTAATCGATAAATTAATATATTCGATATATTAAACGAAATTGGATTTCGACGCGGAATTAAAATTAGATTTTAATTCGGGCGAACGAGTTAATTTAGAATTAATTCGTTAGCGACGTGTATAGTGATTTCGCTAGGCGTAATTATTTAATTGCGTCGCAACAGAAAATTCGTTAATTTGGAATTAGCGAACCCGAGCCCGGGATTGTTTGCGAGCACATTCGTATTTCGAATTCGAGTGCGGCACTCAAGTCAAATCAAGCGTCAAATCGTTAGTCACATCAAGCGTCAAATCATTAGTCACTTGAGTGATGTGACAACTTGTCACTTGATTGATTGAATGATGTGAATGTTGATGTTGGTAGTCGTGAGCATTTATGGTTTGACTTTTTTGGAAAAAGGAAAATAAATGAAATTTTTTTGAAATTGAAAAGGGGTATTGATAGATACACAATTTCCCTTTCACCAACTAATCGATCTCTCTCTCTCTTTTCATTTTTGGAGTCAAAAACTCCTTCTTCTCTCACACGATCAAGGACCGAATTCTGCCTTCTGTTTTTGCCAAAACCAAGAGCTAAGGAGAAGCTTTGGATGATTTGTGGCAAATCATCAAGGTGTTAGCACACATAGGAGCCATACAAAGGTGATAGGGAACTCACTTCATGAGCAAGGAATGACCAAACAAAGCTTGGAGCTTCATGGATCAAGCCAAAACCGAAAATGGAGGACAACCAGAAAGCTCACTGTCGTGACTTCCATTGGAGGGCAGAAAATCATTTTGTCTTCACCGCATCATCTCAACAGATCATTTTGAGTATTCCGCGACTTCTTTGATTGTATTTGCACTTGTTTCATGCTTGATAATTGATCCTTGGGACCTTAGAGAATTCCAACAATGGTATCAGAGCCAATATTGAGCATGAAAATGATTTATGGTTAAAATTGGGTAAAATGATTTTGAGCATGATTTTATGAAATTGGATGAATGAATATGTTTAAATATGTTTTAATTGATGATTGATTGGATCAATTTGAAGAATTATGTTTGGAACAATTTCCCCCAATATTCATGGCTTGGCCGAAGTTCAAGAGCCCTAATTCTTGGTAATTTTTTATTTCGTTGATCATTGGATGACTTGAAACGATTGAGGATGTTGATTTAATGTCGATTGTGGAATTAATCGGATTGATTGAAACCGAATCGGACAAAATCCCCTACAATTGCCGTGAGCCTTAGCATGTATATTGGGTTTGATTTTTTGATCAAAATGTGTTGGACACTAATTGATGTAATTGAGCATGATTAATTAGGCTAATTGGTGTTTTGGAAATGTTAATTGGGTAATTAATTGTGTTATACACTTTATGTAATTAATTGAGAAATTGGAATTTTTTGAATTAAATTATTTGGGCTTAAATTGGATTTGGGCTTGTATTGTTGTTATTGGGCTTATTGGGCTTGGTGTACCAAGTTGGGTTTAGGCTAAATTAGTTGGATCCAATTGGGCCCAAAACCGCATCCATAAAGCCCAAATACGACTAATGGACCTTAATAGTTTAATTGGGCCTAATGGGCCAAAATTGATTTCTGGGCTTATGGGGTGATTCTCGGATTGGGCTTTGGTTATTGGGTTTGACCCGAGTTGACCAAAATTCCACGCCTTATGAAATTAATTAAAAGCCCATTGGACTTTAATTAAATTGACGTTGGACGTTAATCGGGCTTTGAGACTCGTAACGATTAAATTCGGAATTTAAGTCGTAAAGGTTTATTAATAAAGTGTAATATTTAATTTGGAATTAAATAGAGAATTAGTATTAAATACAAATTGAATTGGATTTAATTTTGTAGTTTAATTTAATTCGAGAATTCGTACTTTGAGTACTTATTCGCAAAACGAGTTTGACTCGCGCAAAATCAAATCGTGTTTGAACATTGGATGGTCACTAATTATCAGATTAATTAATTTGATTAGATTGATTGATAACATGCTTGTGTGAATACATGATTGCGATGCACGAATAATGTATATCGGTGGATATTAGAAGGGTGGGGCAATTTTAGAAATTGTTGTAATAAATTTGATTTATTAATTGGACCTGCGTGTCCAGCCTTATTACCTCCTTATTCTTATATTCTCTTCTCACCTATTCCCCTCAATGTAAATGAGGTTTCTTTAGAAGTGTATTGTAATGGGTAGAAGCAAATACTTGTGCTAGCGTGAGAGAGAAAGAGAGAGATTTGATCTAGGATCAATGTGTAAAGTATCCATCCGCATATCATTATTACTTTATTTATACGCGCTTTATTATGTATTTAGAATGCATGTTTAAGGGTGTATGATGATGAGACCTTAACAAAGATAATAAATTGGTTGCCAATTTGCACGCGAAAAACCCTCACAAAATATTAAGCGTTTTTCCTTCCATTGAGTGATTCTTACTTAAGATCTGCGGACTGGCATTGGCTTGTTGGCCAAAGTCAAGGCCTTTGTCTGTCGAGGATGTGTTTGAATCACGAAGGCTTTGTTCCATATTGGTGTCTTGTCCAAGTTGTGGTTTGTTGGCCAAAGTCAAGACCACTTCTTGTACATCGACATTGATTACGAAGCTTTCCATGGTCAATGGGTCGCGCTTAACTGGGATCACTAATTTGTTGTGCCAAAGCCAATGCTTAGTTGATTCAGAGGAATAGGTTAGGTAATATATTGGATATATTGGCATATATAAGATATATGTTTCGGACTTGGACGTCCCCCTACTGGATCTAGGAATTGGATTGGATCCAATTGATCTTAGAGATCTACCTAGTTAATTATCATACAATTTGTTGGCCAAAGTCAAGATTGTGTGATATTTAACGGGATCCTAGCCCACTAGGAAACACGGTTTCCCGAGTACTCAACAGAGGGTTAGAGGCTCGCCAAAAAATAGTGGGAGGCAAGAATTGAATTTGCAATATTCGTTTAATTACTTGCCATACGCGCTCAAATCAAATATCATTCGTCAAATAAATTAAATGTTAGTTTGACTAATATTTAAAACGTTGTTTTAATAAAACAGTTGGACTGTATTCAAATAATTCATTTATAGTTGGTTATATAATTGGATTATAGTAATCAATATATTTGATTTAATTATTATAGTTGATTAAATAGTTGGATTATAGTAATCATTATAATAAAAAGTACCTAAATCGTTGATTAAATAGTTGGACTATTAGAATCAAAATATAATTGAAAGATTGGCATTTAAAACATAATCCTGGGGAAAATGTATTTAAATGGTTTAATTTTCAAAATTGAGAATATAATTCAGGAAAGTCCTGAAAACTAATAAGTTACTTTATTTGATAAAATAACATATTATGCCTAAGCCCGGAGTTAAGCAAATAGTAGAGCATAATCTTTGGAAGATTCATGTGATGATAACTTTAGTGCTTAATCCATTAAGCTTGCTAATTAGATTCCTTAATTTTTTAATCAGAACTAAGGATTAGATTCTTAAAGTATGATAAAGAAATTGAAGGATCTTCTTATATCTATACTTAGATTTTAGAAGTACAATTGCAATAATAACTCTTGGAAAGTAATGACTATTCTCAAGGAGACAAAGTCAAAATTTGCAATAAGGCAAGTAGCGCAAGACGCACCTTACTTCGATATTCTAGAAGGCAAGGCTTGGCCAAAGGCTTCTGGAATATGAAAAGGGCAAAGGCAAAATCATTATAATCTTCTGGGAAGATAAATGACATATCCCAAAATGTCTGCCTAAAATGTGGCAAACGGGATCGCGGAAGCGTGACTGCCGTTTGGACAAAGCAGATATGAAGGAATTGAAGACGGCAAGGCTCTGACTTCAAATATGTTTGTTATAATTATGTTCACTAATAGTATTAAAATTGGATTTAAAATACTTAGTGTGGTACATAAATATATATTGATATTCAGAATCTGCTATGAGCATAATACTGACTTCAATTGAGATTAATCTACGAATTGGAAACGGAGATGACTGTTGCTGTTTTAACCATAGATACCTAATTTTAGGAACTACCCTCGGGTGTGTACCTAAATTTAGAAAATGTTATAATGTAACTAGTTTGACTAGAAATATTATCTCTTTATCAGTGTATAATCCGTTGCGGATTTACCTTTATATTCTAGAACACTAAAGTGTTTTATTATATAAAGATGATTTTGAGATAAACACATTAGATGTGAATAACAGTATTTATATTTTGAATATAAATAAATCTCAAACATATAATATGACAAACAAACAGCTCCAACTGATTTGATAAGAAGAAATTAATTGTGGCATTGTTGTCTGGGACACGATTAAACAAGAATCGTATATCCACACTTTCGAAGAGTGGGTACTAGGACTGATTTGATTCCAGTCAAATAAAGTCTACGAATCTAGTTTATTGGGCAAAATGCCTAAAACACTATTTACTTGGTAAAAGTGCAAGTGCCACCGATCTGTAAGCCCTAGTTCATAGTGAAGCAAGTGGGCCCATGTCTAGCTAGGCTAGAGGTGGATATGAATATTTCGTAACAAATGCGGATGTGGCATCGCGTTATGGTTATGTGTCTCTTTGAAGAACACAAATCGGAAACTTTTAAAGTTTCGACACGAAATAGACAAACAGATCGGCTAAAGTATTAAACTGTCATGGTAAGACCGTAATGGAAAATACTTAAGCAATAAGTTTCTCATATACTTGAAAGAGAAAATATTTTTTCAAAGAGGACTCCTCCCGGAACACGTCATCCTGACGGTGTGTCCGAACCAGAGAAACCGAATTTTGTTGGACATGATAAGGTTAATCATGAGTCGCTCTGAGCTACCATTTCCTTCAACGGATAAGCTTTAAATAGTGCAGAAATTATTTTGAATAAGGTTCCATTAAAATCTATTAGACATATTTCATATTAGATATGAACGGAAAGAAACCGGGTTTCTCATTCCTGTAAATTTGGGATGCTAGGCATATGTTTGGATGATACCAAACTAAAACCCAAATTGGATAAGTGCCAATTGTAGGTTATCCTAGGGATACCAAAGTATAGTACTTATACATCTCACCAGAGAACAATTAGATTGTTGCTCACCATGCGGTTTTCCTAAGAGGAATACCTATATGCAGTGGTAAGTGGGAGGATAGTAAAACTCGATGAAAATCAGAGTAATATTGTCCAAGGCACCGAATCTAATGGAACACAAATAGTTCATCAAGGATGAAACTGTACCAGTAATCTTCGAATACACAAGAACCACGTAAGTCGGAGAGAGTCAAAAAAAACCTGGGGTATGGGTTTCTGATCTCACCTCATAAAGATGTCTATCTTATTGAGGTATATCAACTGACTACGTATGAGGAAGTGATACAAGGTATCGACTCCCTGTTATGGCAAAGTGCCATATAATCCGAAATGGATTCCATGTAAATCAACCAAGTTTGGATACTAGCTGTTGTACCGCAAGGCATTGTGCCTATTGGTACTATATCAGTCTTCAAGGAAGACATACATGGATGACAACATACCAACATACTAAGCTAGGCTTGTAGCGGAAAGGTATCGTTATCAACATTGTGTTGATTACGGTTCAACTTTTTACCTGTTGCCATGGTAAATCCATTTGGGTAATGCTTGCTAATGCTGCATGTTTCATTTATGAAATATGTCAGCTGAACGGTAAAATTGCTTTCCTGAAAAGGAACCTTTTGGAGGATGTTTAAAACATCCTGACGGTTTTATCGTATAAAAACTAGCAAATAAGGTTTGCAGGTTATTCGATCAATGTTTGGATTGAAGCAAGCATAAGGTTCTTGGAATTATTGTTTTGATGTAATCATAATAGCTTATGATTTAATTCAAAACGTAAAATATTCTTGTGTATATAATGAGGTTAGTGGGAGCGCACTGACAGTGGCTGTCCTATAAAATAATGATAATATGTCATTTCTTGGAAATGATATTCCCATAATAAAAACAATCGGTGAAAGCTTGGCTTTCATAAAAACTCTCCGAGAAACCGTACATTGAAAAATGTACGCGACCTGGTGTCCCATACGCTTTGAGCATATGGATTCACAAACAGGCCAATCCAAGTGATAGTCACCGGATTGATGTTAGGAACATCCATTAGTATCTTAGAGAACTAATGATGCTGTCTTAGTCTATGGAGTTGGAGAACTTGAAGTGACTAGGATCACTGTAGCAAGTTTCCCAACCGATAAAAACGACTATAAGTCACAAACGGTACTATAAAGTTTGAATAACGGAACAGTGAGCTGGAAATCTTCCAAGCAAGATATTGTTACCGAATAAACAACAAATGCGGGTTATTGCTGCAGCTGAGGCAGCAATAGAAGCCATATGGGTCAATAATAAATCTAATTAGATTAGATATAATTCTGTTAGCAGCTGAGCTAGGCGTCAGCACAGGCTAAAGAATTAATGGTCTCATCAACGATCCAGATGCATACTTCGATATTCATCTGATTCGTTCGGATCATACATCGTGGCGATTGATGGACAATTATGACCCATAGTTCGGGTGTATTTGCTGATAATCATGCAAATCCGCTGACGAAAGCCTTCCTTAGCAGTTTGAGCGAACCGTACATAGTTCGGGTGTAAGACACTCGAGTGATTGGCTATAGGCCAAGTGGGAGATTGATGGACAATTATGACCCATAGCGTCACTATTTGTACAGATCATGGTGTTGTTGTACAAATTAAGTATGTGACAAATGAGATTGCTCTCTTATCATTTGTGATTAGATCACCAAGATATATAAATGATAGGAGGTCTCTATGATTTATTCCTGGATTGAGAATGATATGAGACAGTATCAATCCACGAATGATAAATCATTAAATATCTATAGAGTATTATCGAGATTGGACATCGATAAATGCGTAAAAGACTATTATTACACTTGTGCGCGTTGTGAGGGCACAACGACATAGTTCTCATATATTTGGGTATATGATACTCATGCAAGTGTAATAGGAGGTTGTGTTTTACCGCTGGTACGGGAAACAGCTTCGCTCTGGATAGACCCCTCGGAATTCCATTGGTAGTATGACTATGTGTCTATGGAAGTCCGAAATCAGGGTAGGTGTATTTGGTCTTAACCTGAGACTTGCACCGCTAATACTTGCGACAATCAATATACTTTGGTTTTGGTCGTCCAGGGCTTTAACCGGTTTCTATGTATGCCTCTTCTGGGTATATCGAGAATCGTAGTGTTTTGGGTGTGATGTCAAGACGGAATTATCACTCCAGTCACAGTGGAGATGATGGTCACGTAGGATACGAGACTGGTTCTCTTAAATGCTGCAGCTATCGAGATATTATGACAAGGTCATGTATATCCGATTATAGAGACTAGTTACCAGACATCCGACATGTGCTTCGTACGGGGCAGACATAATTCCAGTCCCAGGCCTAGCACATGATCATCCGATACTGGATCGACATACACAATACTACGTATACTACGCCTGGTATAGATCGTTTATTCATGTAAGCATATTTCTGGAGAATTGGGTAGGAATGGCGCTTTGCTAGAAGCCAATCTTTTCTTGTAAATCGGTATAAACGTAGTACTAGGTACTTACGTGTTCGGATAGTCCGACGACCGAATTTACTGCCAACATATCCGGGGATCTCATTGGTCGCTTCCCGAAGATTCACCGATGACGTATGACTCGCACTTTAATTGATCTAGGATTAATTAGAAGAGAGAGAAAATTAATCTGGATTAATTGCAGAGATATTTTATCTGGGATAAAATATCAATTAAAGAGAGAAAACGATTAATTTGGAATTAATCGATAAATTAATATATTCGATATATTAAACGAAATTGGATTTCGACGCGGAATAAAAATTAGATTTTAATTCGGGCGAACGAGTTAATTTAGAATTAATTCGTTAGCGACGTGTATAGTGATTTCGCTAGGCGTAATTATTTAATTGCGTCGCAACGGAAAATTCGTTAATTTGGAATTAGCGAACCTGAGCCCGGGATTGTTTGCGAACGCATTCGTATTTTGAATTCGAGTGCGGCACTCAAGTCAAATCAATCATCAAATCGCTAGTCACATCAAGCGTCAAATCATTAGTCACTTTGAGTGATGTGACAACTTGTCACTTGATTGATTGAATGATGTGAATAGTTGATGTTGGTGGTTGTGAGCATTTATGGTTTGACTTTTTTGGAAAAAGGAAAATGTAAATGAAATTTTTTGAAATTGAAAAGGGGTATTAGATACACAATTTCCCTTCTCACCAACTAATCGATCTCTCTCTCTCTTTTCATTTTTGGAGTCAAAAACTCATTCTTCTCTCACACGGTCAAGGACCGAATTCTGCCTTCTGTTTTCTGCAAAACCGAGAGCTAAGGAGAAGCTTTGGATGATTTGTGGCAAATCATCAGGGTGCTAGCACACATAGGAGCCATACAAAGGTGATAGGGAACTCACTTCATGAGCAAGGAATGACCAAACAATGCTTGGAGCTTCATGGATCAAGCCAAAACCGAAAATGGAGGACAATTAGAAAGCTCTTTGCCGTGACTTCCATTGGAGGGCAGAAAATCATTTTGTCTTCACCACATCGTCTCAACCGATCATTGTGAGTATTCCACGACTTCTTTGATTATATTTGCACTTGTTTCATGCTTGATAATTGATCCTTGGGACCTTAGAGAATTCCAACATTCCATAGGGCTAGATCTACTCCCATGAATATGTTCTTCCAAAATTGGCTCAATTAACTCCATGCTCTCATTTTCATTGTCCTCATTATATGGTTGTTTACATATGTTAAACACATTAAGCTCTAATGTCATATTTCCAAATGACATATTCATGATTTCATTCATGCAATTAATCAAAGTATTAGATATTGTTAAAAATGGTCGACCTAGTATTACAAGAATTGATTTGTAATTGTTTGATATAGGTTGTGTTTCCAAGATAATAAAATCCACAGAATATATGAATTTATCAACTTGTAATAACACATCTTCCACGATTTCTTTCGATACCTTAACTGATCTATCGGCAAATAAAAGAGTGGTTGAACTGTTGAAGTTAGTTTTAACTCGACAATATTAAATTGTTGGTAAACCGAAAATGGAAGTAAATTAACATTAGCTCCAAGATCAAGTACTGCATGTTCAATTTTATGATTTCCAATAAAATAAGAAATAGTAGGACAATCAGGGTCTTTGTATTTCAAATTATTTTTGGTCGAGAGAATGGTACATATTCAACTAGAAAAACTTTCTTTCTTACGTGATGCTTCCTTTTAACAGTGCACAAGTCTTTCAAAAATTTGACATAAGATGGTATATGTTTGATGGCATCTAAAAAAAGAATATTGACATTCACATGTTTGAATATTTCATAATTTTCTAAGGAATGGTTCAATTTCTTTATTTTTAATGTTTAAGGAAATGGAAGTACATGTGAAAAATCGTTATCATCAACTACAGGTAACGGTTCATCAACCCATTCCTTACTTTCTGAAGTTGATTTATTTTCAACTTTATGAGGTTCAAGAATAGGTCTTTCGATAACCTTACCACTACGAAGAGTAATAACCGATTTAACTTTATTCATGTGTTGATTACCAGAACTACCCTCGCGGAGGCTTTAATGGTTGTACTTGATTTTCATTCCTCCACATGAATTTTAGTTGGTTTCTCTAACTAGAATTATAGGTTTCGGAGTATGGATTTGGATTCGATTTCTTGAAGGTGTTTATGGAACTGACTTGGTCATGGACACATTCTAGTAAGGCTGGTAAGGTTGGGCAAGCTTATGTGACATGTTCATTTGAATTACAGAAATGATATGTAACTTCTTGAATTGACTTGAAATGATCAATCTTTCTCATTTCTAATGCCTCAACTTTCTTAGCTAAATATGCATATTTAGTAGAAAGGTCATGGTCTTCCCTAAGGTTAAACATGCCTCTACCAGATGACTGTGGTTAAACATGCCTCTATCATATGACTTTGGTTTGACAAACAACTCATAAGTGCCAACTGTGTTTCAGTGTTGTGTATTATTTGCTATGTGTTCTAGGTAATCTAGTGCATCTTTGAGACTTTTATCCATAAACTTATCATTACACATCATTTCCACTACTTGTCTACTTTGGGGTGTTAAACCCTCGTATAAGTAGGGAACCAGCCTCTATATTTCAAACCCGTGATGTGGGCAAACATTTAACATTTCTTTAAATCTCTCCCAATATTGGTAAAATATTTCCCCCGATTTTATGTGAAAGTTGTGATTCTCTTCCCCGATTTTTATGTGAAAGTTGTGATTCTATTCTTAAAGGAGTTTTTCATGTGTGGGGGAAAGAATTTTTTATAAATTGCTCTTGCATATCATCTCATGTTCTAATGGATCATGACCTAAGGTTTCACATTCAAGTTTTAGCTTTAGCCTTCAAAGAGAATGGAAAAAACTTGAGTCGAATTATGTTCATGTTGTAGTTTTGGTATGTGCATGTATTACATACCTATTTGAATTCCCTTAAGTGTTGGTAAGGGTTTTCTGATTCTATATCGTGGAATATGGGTAAAAGTTAGATGACACCTGGTTTGAAATTAAAACGTGATGCATCTTGGGGGAAAACAATGCAAGATGGTGATCATGTCTTAATGAGGTTCATGTATTCTCTAAGTGTCCTAGGATGATTAAGATCGACATGTTGTGACTTGTGTTCTACCTGATCAACTGGATTTTTATTTCAATCGAGTGGGTTTTCTTTTTGGTTATCGGCCATTCTGATTGACGGTGAAGATGATTGAACTCTCTATTTAATCTACCACTGGATGACCAAGACCAGTGTCTCATGCAACCTAAATGAAGGCTATATGCTAAAATTTAAATATGTAATGTAATAAAAATAAAAACGAGTCAAGAAAAAAGCAGAATGAAAAAAAGACAAAAAAAAATAACAAAAAAAAAGCACCAATGCAGTGATTAGATCCTAAAAACGTCTTCCTATTCTTATTAATTCATATCTCATTTGAATTTCTCATTCAGCCATCTCATTTTCACGAACTAAATTCTCAACAAAAATTATGGTAGCTTCTTTTTCTGGAGATGGTTTAAGACAATCTTTGGCAAGATGTAAACCTCATTTTAATTGAGCTTTCTATTTCCTATAACCTTAAAGAATTAAGTACATGGTTTGTCTATAAGTGAAATGTTCAAATTAAGAATTCATTTAGGATCAATCAATACATTTTGGCAATTACAAAAATACAAAAGTAGGAAAATAAATAAAGAAAACAAAACAAAACGTGAGATGCAAAAAATAAAATAAAAATAAAATAAAATAAAATGCAAGAATGTTAAATTATTATTTTATCTACTAAATTATATTCCCCGACAATGGCACTAAAAACTTGACACACTCATAAAATGATTCTTTACTCCCAAGTATAAGATTATCGAATTAATAAAATAACCCCGTAAGTCCGGGGTCGATCCATAGGGAATAAATTTAGTAAAATAAAATAATGATTCAAGTAACAAAATAAAAAAGATAAACTGATTGAAGTGATGAGCAATTTTAAATTGGACTGCAACAATAAAATGAAATACTGGGCTAGGGGATCCACTCTTGATATTTCAAATATAGAGAAATCTTACTTTTTATAATATATAAATTATCAATATTATCTTGTTAATTTATTTCATGAATTAATTATGCCAAAAAATATAAAACCAACCATATATGTGATGATAATATTTGTTTATAATAAGTCCAAATAGGTACTCAATTATGTCAAAATATATAAAAACCAACCATATAGGGGGTGATAACTTTTGTCGATAATTATTTCAGATTTAAATTACTCTCTCATATAATATGGGAGTAAAATATTATCTGTACCAATCAAGATGAGATTGTTTACAGCAAATCAAGACACCCACGAATACAAGAGAATATTAAATATCAGTCTTCATATTATAATATATAATATATATATTATAAAATAAGTAAGATTAATATATATTTTCATATTAAGAGTTTCACCATTTACCCCAACAAAATGTAATTAACTACTCATGATTTGAATAAAACATGCATGATTTCATTAACCAATATGAAATAAAATTACAAAATAAAGGTAGAAGAGAGAAAACAAACACACAAAGCTGATCCCTCCTCCAAATATCCAGTAAGAGATTAAGAGAAGAGATGGCTAGAATGGTGTTAAGCACTCATATTTATAGTTGGAGGTTACATAACACCTAGCCTCTAAACTTGACTAATTAGCCAAATTAGGCCACCTAACTTAAATAATTTAGATAAATGTCAAAAGAGCATGTGATATACATCTCACTGTCAAACCTAATAAATTTTAGAGCTTGATAAATTTGACAAGTAAATTTAATAAGTTAAGCTTGACAAATTTGACAATTCAAACTTTCATGTAGAATACATAATTTCTTCATCAATTTTTACCTTGCAAACTTCAGAACTGAAAGATTTTATACAAAACCAAGTTGTAGATAATTGAATTATCTTTCATCTGGAACTGAAATTGTCTCAATCTGATATCTGAGTAAACAGCTATCTCCAAAATATGAAAACTGCGCAAAGCTAGAATTTTCAAAATTGTACACAGAACGCCCTTTTAAGTTCCTGACCTCCAAAATCCAAATATCATATCTATTTTCCAGTTATACATCCAAAATATTATTTCATCTATATAAGATATAAAAAATACAATAAAATATATAAAACATAAAACTAATTATTATTTACAAAAGTGCTAATTTTAAGAGAATAAATGAAATTAAAAGTGTAAAATGATGACTTCTATCATTGATTAAATATGCACTTTTTAGACTTCATCCTGCATTGCTTATTGAAGAGACATTTCTAGCGAATTAGTTCCATGAGGGAAGGGTGAAAAGAACCCTCATCGAGGAGGGAAATATAACATGAAACTATAAGCTCCCAAGCAGTGGGATGAGCTAGAGGCTCTGACCGCATGCCTATTGAAGTATGAGCCGTTGACTTATAGGCAGTGGATTGGTTAAGGGAACCCACCTGAGCCGTGGCTTATAAAGAAAAATTAAGAACATAGTCTCTCAAAAGAACCATCGATACTGCTACAAGTAGTGATCAAGTTAATAAAGAATCAGATGAACCTGGAAAGGTTGAGGAAAATGAACCTAGACATAGCAAGAGAGCAAGAACATCTAAGTCATTTGAACATGATTTTCTGACTTACCCGTTAGAAATTATGCCTCAAAGTTATAAAGAAGCGATGTCTTCTTCGGAGGCACCTTTATGGAAAGAGGCTAACAATAGTGAGATTAATTCTATCCTTTAAAACCATACTTGGAAGTTGGTTGGTCTTCCCCCAAGTTGTAAGTCGATGGGCCACAAATGGATTTTTCAACGGAAGATGAAACTGGATGGATAAATAGACAAGTATAAGGCTAGACTTATCATAACAGACTATAGACAAAAGTAAAGCCTCGATTACATTCTATTGGGGCGGTTGTGAAACCCATAGTGTTGGGGTTTTGGGCAAAGGGCGCGGCGGAAGCGCGGTTCAGACGAAATCATAATTTTAAAACTTTTTAAATTACCGAATGAATTATTCAATATCCAATATGAAAAATTCATTCATATTTCACCTAAATATATTTATTCGATATCAATAGTATTAGGGCAGTTCATGGGCTGCCCGAACAGTGACAAATTCACTATTTGGGCAGCCGTCATCCGGTTGGCTCAAAAGTCACCTGGTAACGACGTTTTCGATTATTTCAACTCTAAAACAATTTCCGGAAATTTTTCTAACACCCAAAACACATCCAATACATTCAAATGACATCATTTTTCATCACAAACAACCCAGTTTCCAGATCTGATTTTGCAACAAAAATTATCAATTTTTCATGCTTTAATCCAACTTTTTCAACATTAATCTAATTAATCACAACACCAATTCAAGTCACCACAAATGAACCACCCAAGAACAATTCTAGGCATTACAAGAGTGGTCATAACACTCTAGAATGGAAACTTATCATCAAATTATCAATTTGAACAAATATTACAATAATATTATCCAAATCAACTTCACACATGTAATAAGCCTCCAAATCCATCCACCAAAACCAAAAACCCTAAATTTATAAGCCTCACTAGATTTTCAAGTAACAGGAAACAAAATTTCTAAGCTTAGGGAATTGTAGAATTACCTTTAATCCTTTAATTCATTAGCCTTTTTTCTTGATTTTCTTCGTTTCCTTTAATGAATCATCAAGTAATATTTGGAGAGTATTTAGGGTTTCATTTTAGGCCATGGAGAGTGAATGAAGAAGAAAAAAAAATTCTAAATTAAAAAGGAAGCTAACCGACTTTGGAGGGCCATTTTGGTCATTTTATAAAATTAAATCAATTAATTAAATCAAACTTTATGTTAACAAATCATATTTGCACACATAAAGTTTAATTTAATCAGGCCATGTGTCACCAATAATAATTAAACATTTTTCATAACAATTATGAAAACGTTTATTTATTAATTATTCAAATATTTAACATTTAAATATCTAAATAATTAATTAATTTAATTATCATTATATATGTATTTTTATTTACATTAAATAAAAAATACATATATTAATGGCATGTGCCAAAGTCTCATTTGACAATTAATTAATGTGTATCTAATCAAATTATGTATCAAATACGTATACACAATAATTACGATTGACAAAAAATGCCCTAAAATATGTTTTTTCGTTTAACCGATTAAACGATTCGAATTAACTTATTTAATCCGATGAAGTATTATGAATAATCTATATTATTCATAACGTGTCTCCGAAGTGCTCAACGAGTACACTTCATATTGTAGGACTCTTTCTAGTTTAGGTTTATCCGTCACGAAATCCAATTTCGTGTCCATAATTCACCCACTCATGAATTATGACGACCACGGATAATCTCGCTAAACTATGCAAGTCAAGGTCATTGCATACATATAATCCTTCGGTCAAAGGCTATCCATATTATACCTGGGATATAGATAAAAACTTCAAATCCATATGGTATAATATAGTCGACTTTCAATTTACGATCTCTAAATAAAACTCAGAACTAATTTCTGAAGTTATACCACGGCCATGGATTTACTAGATCGCAAATACGTGCATGATGCCTATGTCTATGCCCTGTATACAACACTGACAGATTCTATCTTGATATGCATAGGATATCATGAGCATCAATCCACACCCAACGAATAGGCGGAGGTCAGATCTAAATAGATCAGTGACGTGACTGCCATCAAAGTGTGGAAGATAACTCTTTTATCCACCGTGGTATCTCAAGTCGAATGACCACTATGTTCGTTCAACTTGAGAAGATTCCTATTGATGTTGGTGTACTATATATTAGGAAATCTTCAGTGAGTCGTTCAGTGTTTATCAAATAAACACCTACATGTCTATACGAGTCTCCCAAGACTCATGGTTCATTGGGATGAACCATCGAACCAAGTCATGATATACGACATGTACTGGTCTCAGTGCAATTTACTAACCGACCCGTGTTAGTAAATCTTGACCAGGAACTTTATTTAAGGATATACATATTATAGTGACGCTTCCCAATGTCAATTACAAACTATGTTGTAACTGTGCACTACGTTGTAAATCCTAGGGTCTTTGTCTAATATACACGTATCACTAAATCAGATTTAGTTTCAATCTAATCATAATTAGATATCTAATCGCAATTATATCGAATATGTGTATAAAAGACAAGAGGTGCTACCATTAAATAAGTAATATTATGGAAAATGAAAGTGCTCGTATTTATGAACCAGACATAAATACGATCCGGATTGGCACTTTGAGCACCAACCCTAACAATTTATCCCACTTGCTCTAGTGCCAATCCATAGTATCATATACATATCTTAATGTGTATCTTATACCCATGGCACTCAAGAGGTAGGCAACAACAAGTAAGCTCGCTTTAAAAAATTGAGTTCGTCCAACAAACTCAATCGTTTTCCTTAGCCAGCATCATTCATATTTTGTAGAATCCAAATCCACATCAATATGACTCGGACGTTATATCAGTATTGTGCTACAGCTCCTAAGTTATCCAAGTATTTAAGGATCGAATCCAAATACTGTGCAGACAACCGCAATCACAACACTATTATCAAAATTTCTAATCTATAAGGTCACGATGCAACTTCATAAGTCAATTCTTCATAAGTTACAACTAATTCTAATGATTCAGTAGAATCAACGTTGACACTCCCACTGCATCTTTTCTGACTTTATATGACATAGACCATCTAATGTCATAATTAGGATAAAAACTAATATGACCTTATGGTTGTAGAATAAATTCTCCATGAATAAGAAACTCATTCTTAATATCTCTAAGATAACAAAGAACATGTTTCAAGATCCATCATATGGTCTGTAATATTTCAAAATAACTCGTAACAGTTACGATCAAATTGATATCTTTAATCGCACATAATATAGTATTCATTATGCCATTATCCTATGATGCATAAGATTGACTAGACATTCTAATCAATCTCTCTTTCGACAAAGGTATCATCCTTTACGAAAGATGAATACTATATATATAAAAGACACGTTAACTGTCATACAAATAGTCTTACCGTGTCCTTTATTAGATCATATCTAATACGCTACTAATGAAAGTATCTCACAAGTCTCTTAGTTTTATATCATAAATGAAACTTTATATCAAATATAAAAGAGACTACTCCCACTACCTTCACGGAGAAAAGAAGACTTATGATATATACAATGCTAGAAAGAAGTTTGTACGCTCCCACTGACCCTACTAACAAATATGTATTCTCTATCCTTTGATAAAATCAGACAATCTGACTGTTATCAAAATTAGAGAACACGGATTTTCGGAAAGCTTATCTGAGTCTACAATAGGCTCTATAAGCTAGTATATCAAACTGTGATCTTAGCAGAATACAAACTCTATGGCCATTCTAGAATGAACTCTTTAAACAAAGAAACCACAATAAATTTCTCATTCGAATAAAACATTCAGGAACACCACTTTACATTCTTTAGCCAAAATACATAGTTTAATATCAACATTAACCAAAAAATCTTTAATTGTTCAATTAGTACGACTTGAGACAAGTTTTCTCAGAATCTACAATAGATCATTGAGTTTAACTTTTCTCACAATCATACTATAAAGGTCAAATCTTTAACTAGCTCACATTGCTTTTGCTGCACAAATAATTTGCACATTTTATGAACTATTCATAACGAAAGCTTAATCAAGTTCAAAACTTGATCTTAGTAAACTACGAATAATTTTATATCTATGGTTCAATGCTAACTTCTGTTAGACAATTATGACCCATAGCGTCACTATTTGTACATATCATGGCGTTGTTGTACAAATTAACTATGTGACAAAGGAGATTGCACTCTTATCATTTGTGATTAGATCACCTAGATATATAAATGATAGGAGGTCCTTACGATTTGTTCCTGAACAGAGAATGATATGAGACAATATCAGTCCACGAAGGATAAATCATTAAATATCCCTAGTCAGAGTATTATCGAGATTGGACATCGATAAATACGTAAAAGAGTATTATTACACTTGTGCGCATTGTGAGGGCACAACGACATAGTTCTCATATATTTAGGTATAGGATACTCATGCAAGTGTAATAGGAGGTTGTGTTTTACCGATGGTATGGAAAACAGCTTCGCTCTGGATAGACCCCCTCGGAATTCCATTGGTAGTATGACTATGTGTCTATGGAAGTTCGAAATCAGGGTAGTTGTATTTGGTCTTAACCTGATACTTGCACCGCTAATACTTGCGACAATCAATATACTTTGGTTGCAGTCGTCCAGGGCTTTAACAGGTTATGTGTACGCCTATGCTGGGTATATTGAGAATCGTAGTGTGTTGGGTGTGATGTCAAGATGAAAGTATCAATTCAGTCATAGTGGAGATGATGGTCATGTAGGATACGGTACTAGTTCTCTTAAGTACTGCAGTCATCGAGATAAAATGACAAGGTCATGTTTATCCGATATAGAGACTAGTTACCAGACATCTGACATGTGCTTCGTACGGGGCAGACACAATTTCAGCCCCAGGCCTAGCACATGATCATTCGATACTGGATCAACATACGTAATACTACGTTATACTACGCCTGATATAGATCCTTTATTCCTGTAAGGATATTTATGGAGAATTAGGTAGGCATGGCGCTTTGCTAGAAGCCAACGTTGTCTTGTAAATCGGTATAAACATAGTACGAGGTACTTACGTGTTCGGATAGTCCGACGACCGAATTTATTGCCCACATATCCAGGGATCTCATGGGTCGCTTCCCGAAGATTCACTGATGACGTATGACTCGCACTTTAATTAATCTGGGATTAATTAGAAGAGAGAGAAACTTAATCTGGGATCAATTGCGGAGATATTTATCTGGGATAAAATATCATTTAAAGAGAAAATAACGATTAATTTGGAATTAATCGATTAATTAATATATTCGATATTTTAAATGAGATTGGATTTGACGCGGAATTAAAATTAGATTTTAATTCGGGTGAATGAATTAATTTAGAATTAATTCGTTAGCGATGTGAATAGTGACTTCGCTAGGCGTAATCATTTAATTGCGTCGCAACGGAAAATTCGTTAATTTGGAATTAGCAAACCCGAGCCCGGGATTGTTTGCGAGCGCATTCGCATTTTGAATTCGAGTGTGGCACGCAAGTCAAATCAAGCGTCAAATCGCTAGTTGCATCTAGCGTCACATCAAGCGTCAAATCATGTCACTTTGAGTGATGTGACCATTGATTGATTGATGGTAGTTGTTGCAGTTATTGGAAAGCTTTTACCATTTGACTTTTTGAAAACCAAAAAAATGGTAAATCATTTATTTATTTATGGAAAATATATAAGTGTATTAGATACAATTTTCCAACAATTTTAACACACTTCTCTCTCTCTATTCTCTTCATCATCAATCACGCCATTGGGGCAGATTTTCTTCTGGTTTGGCAGCTCACTGCCGTGAGCCAAGAAGGAAATGTGAAGCAAAAGTCGCGGTTTTGTGGCAAAATCGGGAGTGCTAGCACACTACGAAGTCATGCGAAGGTGATAGGGAAGTCCACCCATGAGCCGGGAATCGTTTGACGAAGCTTGGAGCTTGACGAAGAACCTCCAATGGCCGAAAATAGTGGACTGCTCACTGCCACTGCCGAATGCAATAAAGAGGAGAAAATCAAAATTTTCTTACCTCGCGCGTCGCTCAAACCGATCGATGTGAGTATTCCGCAACTTCTTTGATTTGTATTCGCACTTATTTCATGCTTATTTAATGATCTTGGGACCTTAGCAAACACCAACAATGGTATCTTGAGCAAGGTTGAGCATGAAAATGATTAGGGCTTAAAAATTTGGGTAAAATATATTTGAGCATGATTTGAATAAATTGGATGTTTGAGTATGCTTAATACATGTTTAATTAAGGATTGATTGGATCAATTTGTTGAAAAATTGTTTGGAACAATTTTCCCCAATTTTCTTAGCTTGGCCGAAAATGGTGCCCTATTTTATTGTCTTGGAATTTTGATTATTGGATGTGTTGGAAATCAAATGGGAATGATGATTTAATGTTTAATTGGATTTGATTGGATTAAAACCAAATTGGACATAAAATCCTCCTAAAGCCGAGACATATAAAGCATGGTTTGGGTTTGATTTTTGTTAAATTGTGTTGGACATGATTTAGTGATGATAAGCATGATTAATTAGGCTAATTTGATGTTTTGGAAATATTGATTTGGGTGATTAATAATGCTATGCACTTTGTTTAATTAAATTATGAAATTGGATTTTATGGTTTAATTAAATTGGGCTTAAAATTGGATTTGGGCTTGTAATGTTGTTATTGGGCTTATTGGGCTTGGTTGTACTAAGTTGGGTTTAGGCCAAAATTGGTTGGATCCAATATGTCCCAAAATCGCTTCCATAAAGCCCAAATGCGACCAATGGACCTTTAAAGTTTAATTGGGCCTAATGGGCAAAATTGATTTATGGGCTTATGGGGTAATTCCGGATTGGATTTTGGTTATTCGGTTTGACCCGAGTTGACCAAAAGTCCACGCCTTAAGAAATTAATTAAAAGCCATTGGACTTTAATTAAATTGACGTTGGACGTTAATCGGGCTTTGAGACCCGTAACGATTAATTTGGAATTTAAGTCGTAAAAGTTCATTAATAAAGTGTAGTATTTAATTTGGAATTATATAAGCGAATTAGAATTAAGTGCATATTGAATTGGATTTAATTATGTAGCTTAATTTAATTCGAGAATATGTATTTTGAGTACTTATTCGCAAAACGAGTTTGACTCGAGCAAAATCAAATCGTTGTTTGAACATTGGATGTCACTAATTATCAGATTAATTAATTTGATTAGATTGATTGATAACATGCTTGTGTGAATACATGGTTGCGATGCATGAATAATGTATATCAGATGGATATTAGATGGGTGGGACAATTTTAGAAATTGTTGTAATAAATTTGATTTATTAATTGGACTTGCGTGTCCAGCCTTATACCTTCATATTCTTTGTATTCTCTTCTCACCTATTCCCCTCAATGTAAATGAGGTTTTTTTAGAAGTGTAGGTAACAGGTAGAAGTAAATACATGTGCTAACGGGAGAGAGAAATGGAGAGATTGATCTAGGATCAATGTGTAAAGTATCCATCCGCATATCATTATTATTTATTTATACGCGCTTTATTATGTATTTAGAATGCATGTTTTAGGGTGTATGATGATGAGACCTTAACAAAGATAATAAATTGGTTGCCAATTTGTACTCGAAAAACCCTCACAAATATTAAACGTTTTTCCTTCCATTGAGTGATTCTCACTCAAGATCCGAGAATGGCATTGGTTTGTTGGCCAAAGTCAAGATCTTTGTCCTTCGAGGATGTGTTTGAATCATGAAGGCTTTGTTCCATATTGGTAGGGGTGGGCGCGGTTCGGTTTGGTTCGGTTTTTGCTAAAAACCGAACCAAACCATATTTTACGGTTCGGATTTTTTACCTCTCAAACCAAACCATTAAATAACGGTTTGGTTCGGATTGAAAATTTTTTAAACCAGCGGTTTACGGATTGGTTCGGTTCGGTTTACGGATTATTATATTTAAAATAAAATTTCATCCACTTAAGTGAAAAAAAACTAGTTTATCCAACAAACGGTATGGAGTGTTAGAGTGTAAGCTGTGACTTCATGGAACATATGCACTCCATAAAGGATTGAAAAATAAAGCACAATTAATTCTTGTATTTTTTAAAAATTACCTCGAATAATGATGCTACCATCATTATAATTAAGAGACAAATCCAACATCTGACTTTCAAGAATAATGATGCTACCATAAAACAATTAAATTGAAGAAAAAGTATTAATAAATAAATATATTAACAAAAATTTAAGAATAAAAGTATTAACATACTAATAAAAAGAAAATATAGAATAAAATTAAAAGAAAAATACAAAATTTTATATAAAATTTTATATTTTTTTAATTATAACGGTTCGGTTCGGTTTAACAGGTGCGGTTCGGATTAGGTCCTGAACCGAACCGTAAACCGTTTGGGGTGGGCCAATCCGAACCGCAAACCGAACCGTTAGGAAAAAAACCATAAATTCGGTCCGGTTTGGTTCGGTTTGCGGTTCGGTTCGGTTCGGTCGGTTTTTTTGCCCACCCCTACATATTGGTGTCTTGTCCAAGTTGTGGTTTGTTGGCCAAATTCAAGACCACTTCTTGTCCATCGACATTGATTACGAAACTTTCCATGGTCAATGGGTCGCGCTTAACTGGGATCACTAAGTTTGTTGTGCCAAAGCCAAGGCTTAGTTGATTCAGAGGAAAAAGGTTAGGTAATACATTGGATGTATTGGCATATATAAGATATATGTTTCGGACTTGGATGTCCCCTACTGGATCTAGGAATTGGATTGGATCCAATTGATCTTAGAGATCTACCTAGTTAATTATCATACAATTTATTGGCCAAAGTCAAGATTGTGTGATATTTAACGGGATCCAAGCCCACTAGGAAACACAGTTTCCCGAGTACTCGATAGAGGGTTAGAGGCTTGACGAAAAATAGTGGGAGGCAAGAATTGAATTTGCAATATTCGTTTAATAACTTGCCATACGCGCTCAAACAAATATCATTTGTCAAATAAATTAAATGTTAGTTGGACTAATATTTAAACGTTGTTTTAATTAACAGTTGGACTGTATTCAAACTGTTCATTTATAGTTGATTTTATAATTGGATTATAGTAATCAATATAATTTATTTTAATATATTAAATTATAGTTGATTAAATAGTTGGACTATAGTAATCATTATAATTAATAGTACCAAAATCGTTGATTAAATAGTTGGACTATTAAAATCAAGATAAAAATTGAAAGATTGACATTTAAAACATAATCCTAGGGAAAATGTATTTAAATGGTTTAATTTTCAAAATTGGGAAAATTTCAGGATGGTCTTGGAAAATAATAAGTTACTTTATTTGATAAAATAACATATTAGGTCTAAGCTAAGCAATTAGTAGAGCATAATCTTTGGAAGATTTATATGATGATAACTTTAGTGCTTAATCCATTAAGCTTGCGTAGTAGACTCCTTAATTTCTTAATCAGAACTAAGGATTAGATCCTTAAATTATGATAATGAAATTGAAGGATCTTCATAAATCTATCTTTAGATTTTAGAAGTACTAAATTGCAATAAATAACTATTGGAGAGTTAATGACTATTCTCAATGAGATAAATTCAAAATTTGCAATAAGGCAAGTAGCGCATTACTTCGATATTCTAGTTAGCCAAGGCTTGGCCAAAGGCTTCTGGAGTGTTGAAAAGGGCAAAGGCAAAATCATTATAATCTTCTAGGAAGATAAATGACATATCCCAAAATGTCTGTTTAATGTGGCAAACGGGATCGCGGAAGCGTGACTACCGTTTGGATAAAGCAAACATGAAGGAATTGAAGAACGAGCAAGGCTCTGACTTCAAATATGTTTGTCAACATTATGTTCACTACTAGTATTAAAATTGGATTTTAGATACTTAGTGTGATATAAATATATACTGTTGTTCAGAATCTGCTATAAGCAGGATACTGACTTCAGTTGAGATTTATCTGCGAATCGGAAACAGGACGAAAGTCGCTGTTTTAATCGTAGATACCTAATTTTAGGAACTACCTTGGGGAATGTACCTAAATTTGGAAACTGTTTTATTGTAACTAGTTTGACTAGATACATTATCTCTATATCAGTGTTTGACCCGCTGCGGGTGAACCTTTATATTCTAGAACACTAAAGTGTTTCATTATATAAAGATGATATTGAGATAAACACATTAGATGTGAATAACAGAATTTATATTTTGAATATAAATAAATCTCAAACATATAACATGACAAACAAATAGCTCAAACTGATTTGATCATAAGAAACTAATTGTGGCATTGTTGTCTGGGACACAATTAAACAAGACTCGTATATCCGCACTTTTGAAGAGTGGGTACTCGGACTGATTTGATTCTATTCAAATAAAGTCAACGAATCTAATTTATGGGCAATGTGCCTATAACACTATTTACTTGGTAAAAGTGTAAATGCCACCGATCTGTTAGCCCTAGATCATAGTGAAGCAAGTGGGCCCATGTCTAGCTAGGCTAGAGGTGGATATGAATATTTTGTGACCTTTTGAAGGCTGGCATGTCATCGAGTTATGGTTAAGTGTTTCTTTGATGAACAACACAAACAGAAACTTTTAAAGTTTCGACACGAAATAGACAAACAGATCGACTATAGTATTAAACCGTCATGGTAAGACCGTAATGGAAAATACTTAAGCAATAAGTTTCTCATATACTTGAAAGAGTATAGTATTATTTCAAATGAGGACTCCTCCCGGAACACATCAGTTTGACGGTGTGTCCGAACAGAGTAACCGAATTTTGTTGGATATGATAAGGTTAATCATGAGTCGCTCTGAGCTACTATTTCCTTCAACAGATACGCATAAATAGTGCATAACTTACTTTGAATAAGGTTCCATGAAAATCTGTTTGACAAATTTCATATTAGATATGAACAAGAAAGAACCTGGTTTTCTCATTCCTGAAAATTTGGGAATGCTAGGCATACATTTGGATGATACCAAACTAAAACCCAAATTGGATAAGTGCCAATTGTAGGTTATCCTAGGGATACCATAAGTATAGTACTTATACAAGTCACTAGAGAACAATGTAATTGTTGCTCACCATGCAGTTTTCCTAAGAGGAATACCTATATGCAGTGGTAAGTGGGAGGATAGTAAAACTCGATGAAAATCGCAGTAATACTATTCAAGGCACTGATTCCTAATGGAACATAAATAGTTCACAAGGATGAAACTATTACCAATAATCTTCGAATACACAAGAACCGCGTGAGTCGGAGAGAGTCAGAAAACAACCTGGGGTATGGGTTTCTGATCTCACCTCATAAAGATGTCTATCTTATTGAGGCATACCAACTGACTACGTATGAGGAAGTGATGCAAGGTATCGACTCCCTAATTATGGCAAAGTGTCATGTGTCCGAAATGGATTCCATGTAAATCAACTATGTTTGGACACTAGTTGAAGTACCGCAAGACATTGTGCCTATTGGTACTTTATAAGTCTTCAAGGAAGACATACATGGAAGGCAACATACCAACGTACTAAGCTAGGCTTGTAGCGGAAATGTATCGTTATCAACATTGTGTTGATTTCGATTCAACCTTTTACCTATTTCCACGGTAAATCCATTTGGATAATGATTGCTAAAGCTGCATATTTCATTTATGAAATATTTCAGCTTAACGGGAAAATCGCTTTCCTTAAACGGAAACCTTTAGGAGGATGTTTACAACATCCTGTCGGTTTTATCGTACCAAAACTAGCAAACAAGGTTTGCAGGTTATTCGATCCACGTTTGGATTGAAGCAAGCATTAGGTTCTTGGAATTATCATTTTGATATAATCATAATAGTTTATGATTTAATTCAAAATGAAAATGATTCTTGTGTATATAAGAGGGTTAGTGGGAGCGCACTGACAGTGGCTGTCCTATACAATAATGATAAATTACATCATTTCTTGGAAATGATATTCCCAAAATAATAATCGGTGAAAGCTTGGCTTTCGAGAAAACTCTCCGAGAAATCGTACATTGAAAAATGTACGCGACCTGGTGTCTCATACACTTTGAGCATATGGATTCACAAACAGACCAATCCGAGTGATAGTCACTGGATTGAAGTTAAGAACATACTTAGTATCTTAGAGAACTAAGGATGATGTCTTATACTATGGAGATGGAGAACTTAAGTGATTGGGATCACTGTAGCAAGTTTCCTAACCGATAAAACGATTATAAGTCGTAAACGGTACTATACAATTTGAATAACGGTACAGTGAGCTGGAAATCTTCCAAGCAAGATACTATTACCGAATAAACAACAAATGCGGGTTATTGCTGCAGCTGAGGCGGCAATAGAAGCCATTTGGGCTGATAACATATCTAATTAGATTAGATATAATTCTGTTAGCAGCTGAGCTAGGCGTCGGCACAGGCTAAAAAATTAATGGTCTCATCAACAATCCAGATATATACTTCGATATTCATCTGATTTGTTCGGATCATACATCGTGGCGATGTGATGATCGAATAAATCGCATCAGATGATAATCATACAAATCCGCTGACGAAAGTCTTTTCTTAGTAATTTGAGCCAACTGTACATAGTTTGGGTGAAAGACACTCGAGTGACTGGCTATAGGCCAAGTGGGAGATTGTTGGACAATTATGACCCATAGCATCACTATTTTTACAGATCATGGTGTTGTTTTACAAATTAACTATGTGACAAAGGAGATTGCACTCTTATCATTTGTGATTAGATCACCTAGATATATAAATGATAGGAGGTCCCTATGATTTGTTCCTGGACGGAGAATGATATGAGACAGTATCAGTCCACGAAGGATAAATCATTAAATATCCATAGTCAGAGTATTATCGAGATTCGACAACGATAAATACGTAAAAGACTAGTATTACACCTGTGCGCGTTGTGAGGGCACAACAACATAGTTCTCATATATTTGGGTATATGATACTCATGCAAGTGTAATAGGAGGTTGTGTTTTACCGATGGTACGGGAAGCAGCTTCGCTTAGGATAGACCCCCTCGGAATTCCATTGGTAGTATGACTATGTGTCTATAGAAGTTCGAAATCAGGGTAGGTGTATTTGGTCTTAACCTGAGACTTGCACCGCTAATACTTGCGACAATCAATATACTTTGGTTGCGGTCGTCCAGGGCTTTAACAGGTTCTGTGTATGCCTATGCTGGGTATATTAAGAATCGTAGTGTGTTGGGTGTGATGTCAAGATGGAAGTATCACTTCAGTCATATGGAGATGATGGTCACGTAGGATACGGTACTAGTACTCTTAAGTACTGCAGTCATCGGGATAAAATGACAAGGTCATGTTTATCCGATATAGAGACTAGTTACCAGACATCCGATATGAGTTTCGTACGGGAAAGACACAATTCCAGCCCCAGCCATAGCACGTGATCATTCTCTACTGGATCGACATACGCAATACTACGTATATTATGCCTGATATAGATCATTTATTCCTGTAAGTATATTTCTGGAGAATTGGGTAGGCATGACGCTTTGCTAGAAGCCAACCTTGTCTTGTAAATCGGTATAAATATAGTATGAGGTACTTGCGTGTTCGGATAGTCCGACGACCGAATTTACTGCCAACATATCCGGGTATCTCATGAGTCGCTTCCCGAAGATTCACCGATGACGTATGACTCGCACTTTAATTAATCTGGGATTAATTAGAAGAGAGAGAAACTTAATCTGGGATTAATTACGGAGATATTTTATCTGGGATAAAATATCATTTAAAGAGAGAATAACGATTAATTTGGAATTAATCAATTAATTAATATATTCGATATATTAAACGAGATTGGATTTCGACGCTGAATTAAAATTAGATTTTCATTCGGGCGAACGAATTAATTTAGAATTAATTTGTTAGCGACGTGAATAGTGACTTCGCTAGGCGTAATCATTTAATTGCGTCGCAAAGGAAAATTCGTTAATTTGGAATTAGCAAACCCGAGCCCGGGATTGTTTGCGAGCGCATTCGCATTTTGAATTCGAGTGCGGCACGCAAGTCAAATCAAGCGTCAAATCGATAGTCGCATCAAGCATCACATCAAGCGTCAAATCATGTCACTTTTAGTGATGTGTCCATTGATTGATTGATGGTAGTTGTTGGAGTTGTTGGAAAGCTTTTACCATTTGACTTTTTGAATACCAAAAAAATGGTAAATCATTTATTTATTTATGGAAAATATATAAGTGTATTAGATACAATTTTCCAACAATTTTAACACAATTCTCTCTCTCTATTCTCTTCATCATCAATCACGCCCTTGGGGAAGATTTTCTTCTGGTTTGGCAGCTCACTGCCGTGAGCCAAGAAGGAAATGGGAAGCAAAAGTCGCGGTTTTGTGGCAAAATCGGGTGTGCTAGCACACTACGAAGTCATGCGAAGGTGATATGGAAGTCCACCCATGAGCCGAGAATCATTTGACGAAGCTTGGAGCTTGACGAAGAACCTCCAATGGCCGAAAACAGTGGACTGCTCACTGCCACTGCCGAATGCAGTAAATAGGAGAAAATCAAATTTTTGTTGCCTCACTCGTCGCTCAACCGATCGATGTGAGTATTTCGCAACTTCGTTGATTTGTATTTGCACTTATTTCATGCTTGTTTAATGATCTTGGGACCTTAGCAAACACCAACAACTTCCGAATATCAAATATCGCTCCCACTATAAGTTATAGGATAATTTTCTTCGATAAGAAAACAACAAAACCAATAAGTATCAAATACTTTGTAAATGATTCTGACATCCTATTGAACTTATAGGGAAGATTTCTAAGGGTCTATTCATCTTATTAATTAAGTAGTTCCACTCATATTTTATCATTCTCATATTTGACTTCAATAAGTCAAGTCTTTTATACAATTGTCAACATTTGATGTTAACATACCAAGTAATAAAACAATTTTATTGCTCGGGATCATAGAAAAAATATTCTATCAAATAGAATACAATATTCTATCAAATATAATACAATATTCTATTACATATAATAAATGATAAACCTTACTTGTACCTCCGAGGCGCAAGTACTTTGAATTATATAACAATTATACAAAAGAAAGTTTCCAATCTCAAACTTTTCAAGATTCAAATTTTCTACTTATACATATCATATATGTAACTGTAGGAATGAATGGAACCTTAATTAAAGAGATGAATTAGTGTTAATGGAGCATAACCTCAAGAGTATTGAAAACTAATTCGGTAACACTCAATATCAACGAATCAAATCATATAAGATTCAATTACTCCCACTGACCAATTCCATCAAGATGAAATCATGGAAGTTTAATATTGAGTAAGAATCACATTCATTAAATAACTTTAGATCTAATTGCCTTAAATTCATATGTTTGATCATGTCAAACATCTTTGAACAATTCAAAGATTCACGATGAATTTCAAAGATATAGTTTTCAACACTTCAAATAGAATATCTTTGAACCATTCAAAATATTCTATTTGCATCTCATCAGAAACATATTGAAAGTTCTCGAACCATTCAAGACGTTCAATATATATTCTTTTAGAAACACGAGACTAAGTCATGACAATTCATTAACTAAGTTACAGAGTAAAGAAAACTATCTAAGGTAATTTCTAATTCATTAAACTACATACATCCAATGTATTCGTCTAATAAATCTTGTAGTCCAACGACAATCATTGGTTAAATGAGATTTAATCACATTCTGAATACAATATTCATTAAATGGATAAAGATATATAGTGTGATCTCATATCAGACCATCCGTTACCATACGGAATAAGCATCTTATGCTTATGTGATAAAATCTCATAAAGCATTGTTCTAAGTTATTTAGTTAACCGAACATTTTCTTAATGTTTATCTTTTGATCAATGACACTACTAGTCATATAAAAATATGTAACAACTGTTTATAAAGAACAAGTAACTATCTAATAGTCGCAAGTTCTTATATCAAATATCAAAACAGTTATTAAATATTATTTTAAATAACTAGACGAGAGATCTAGTATCCAATATCTATAGTTGTCATATTGTGAGAATCATGGCTGAAACCTAAAATCTCTATGTCTAGTTCATTTTAAGTTTACCATATCAATCTTATTGGTGATCAGACAACAAGAAGCATTAAGCTTAAGACTCAATAAACAAACTAAAGAATTACCCAATAAATAATTAAATCAATTATTAACCCTAGTAATATTGTGTTTCATCATTTCCCTAGAATAAAATAAAATGCTGGAGGTTAGAGGATCCACATTTAATATTTCTTATCTAGGAATCTCACTTATTATAAAATATAAATTATTTTATGTTCTGCTTATGAGGAATTAATAATGTTAAACATTTAAAACCAGCCATATAGGCGGTAATCCATTTAGTCCAATTACACCAGCCATATAGGCGGTAATTATCTGTCACATAAAGACCAACCATATAGGCGGTAAAGTAATTTATATTTAGACCGACCATATAGGCGGTAATAAAATCTGCCATTAATTAATCTGGTTAAATTATAATATATAATTATAATTAAGTGAGATTTACCTAGATAATTATATTAGATGTTTCACATTTTACCCCAGTGGTAAATTAACTACTGAACATAAAAAAAGAAAAAGAAAATAAAATACAATTTTATTACAAAAAGTAAAAGTGCATAATTGAACATACCAAAAGTAAAAATACTTAATTTAAATTACAAAAACTTAAACACACAAGATGCAATCCTTAAAGTCCTTACAAAACTCAAGGAATGCATGATTTGAATTCTGAAATCGAGCTGAATTTATAGGCGTCAGTAGAGGGTTGGCGTCGCGACGCCCAGCTCGCGTCGCGACGCGGGACATTGTTGACGTGGCAGCTTCTGGTTCATCGCTTCAGATTATGGATAAGGTGATAAGGTGACATGTGGCACGCTGTGATTGGCTGATGATGACGTGGTGATGATATGGCACGTTGACTCGATCAACTGGTGATGTGGATGATGACGACACGTGGCACGACACACGTTAGCAGATCGGCTGTGATGGTGACACATGGCACGGGGCACGTTAGCAAAGTCAAATTTCCTCAGATTTTGACTTGTGGACCCGACGCACGTTAGCACTGTTTGGCGCACGTTAGGCGTCGCGATGTGAAAAATTACCAAAATACCCTTTTGTCCAATTTTCACTGTTTTGGCCCCAAATCACCTCCAGATGTCGTGAAACTTTATTTATCTGCAATATAACACAAAACACATCAAAATATTCACAAAACTCAAGAAACTATACAAAATATTAGGTTAAATGAGTGGGAAGTAGTGATATAATTACCACTCATCAATCAGACACGTGACTTCTAAAAGTCACTAAAGCCAGGAAACGTCATTATCAGATAAACAAATACTAATGGGGTTTTCCTAATGCCAGTCAAGAATCTCGAGACATGAACTAATTCAAGTCAATTCTTACTGCATAAAAAACTATTCTTTCTAGATAATTATATCCAAAACAGATATCTATTTAGATTACTAATCGTAACTTAGTAACTAAGTCACTAATCATCTTGATTTTTCAAGAAAATCGGAACAACAGTTCCCGATGGTTTGAACTAATCTAACAATATACAAGTCTACTGTCATTCTAGAACCTATTTTGGAAAAAAACACAACCATAAGTAAAGTCAGAAAACATATTCAAGTGATATGCTTGTATTGGATTCGAAGTATAAATTCTATTAACAATATATAATAAAGGAAAACTAAAACATCAATTTCCATAAAATTACGCACTGCATTAGTTATGGATTTTTAACCCAGCAGTGTCTCCCACTACTTTACGTAAGACTGTAATCCCCAACGGAGAACGAGAATTCAATAATTAAATCAAATTCCATAGTGAGAGTAGGATCTCATGAATATATTTCGACTCACAGCTTTGGCACGATCTCGCCTACGTATATTCATTAGGTAGACAACTCATTGTCAATCACACTCACTGTGACTCCTGATTTTGGTCCTAACAGTTTCTCGTTATGACAGCTTTGGCACGTTCATAAGGAGGCGTATCAAGGCTTCACTTGCTAATGATAAACCCAATCTACCGATGTAGTCCTGACAGCTTTGGCACGTTCAGGATTTCCACTTTCACTTGAATTTGTCTAGTATCAATTATACATCCGGCATGGATAAAATTCAATCAACTACACCCTCACTGCTTTGGAACGATCTTGGATGCAGCCATAGAAAATTACCTATAAACCATATTGACAAGACGGACTAAGAAATATGCATCCAATACACGTTACTTTACAGCCTTATTTTAAGTGGGGATATTCCTCAAGGAAGCTTTGTTCTACGTCAAATGCATAATTTTAATCTAAATCATTTTCTAAACAATTCAATTCTACCTTAGAAAACATAACTCAATTTAACTATTAAATTTCCATTACGTTTCCGTTAATGTAGAACCGAAAAGTCAAGAAACATATAGATTACATGCATGTGCAAATATTAAAATTGGATTACATATCATATATCAAGCATGACTAATGTAATGGATGAAGCATCAGACTTGCTCTGATACCATTTTTGTTGGGGTTTTGGGCAAAGGGAGCAGCGGAAGCGCGGTTCGGGCGAAATCGTAATTTTAAAACTTTTTAAATTACCGAATGATTTATTCAATATCCAATATGAACAATTCATTCATATTTCACCTAAATATATTTATTTGATATCAAATAACGACATAAATGGCTAAGAAACGTCGCGAAACTTTTACGAAAAATATTTTTCTGTAAAATGGCATAAAACGCGTTTTTGACCGAACCGACTACCCAATACACATGGGGGCTGCCCAGGTCAGCCCCAATAGTATTAGGGCAGTTCATGGGCTGCCCGAACAGTGAAAAATTCACTGTTTGGGTAGCCGTCACCTGGTTGGCTCAAAAGTCACCCAATAACGTCGTTTTCGCTTATTTCAACTTCGAAATAATTTCCGGCAATTTTTCCAACACCCAAAACATATTCAACACATTCAAATGACATCATTTTTCATAAAAAAACAGCCCAGTTTCCAGATTTGATTTTGCAATAAAATTATCAATTTTTCATGCTTTAATCCATATTTTTCAACATTAATCTAATTAATCACAATACCAATTCAAGTCACCACAAATGAACCACCCAAGAACAATTCTAGGCATTACAAGAGTGGTCATAACACTCTAGAATGGTAACTTATCATCAAATGATAAATTTGAACAAATATTACAATAATATTATCTAAATCAACTTCACACATGCAATAAGCCTCCAAATCCATCCACCAAAACCAAAGATCTCACTAGATCTTCAAGAAACAAGAAACAAAATTTATAAGCTTAGGGATTTGTAGAATTACCTTTAATCCTTTAATTTCTTAGCCTTTTTTTCTTGATTTTATTCTTTTCATTTACTTGAATCATCAAGCAACATTTGGAGAGTATTTAGGGTTTCATTTTCGACTATAAAGAGTGAATGAAGAAGAAAATAAAATTTCTAAATTAAAAAGGAAGCTAACCAACTTTGGAGGGCCATTTTGGTCATTTTGCAAAATTAAATCAAACTTTTCAAATCATATTTGCACACATAAAGTTTAATTAAATCATGCCATATGTCTCCAATAATAATTAAATATTTTTCATAACAATTATGAAAAAGTTTATCAATTAATTATTCAAATATTTAACATTTAAATATCTAAATAATTAATTAATTTAATTATCATTATATATGTATTTTTATTTACATTAAATAACAAATACATATATTAACGGCATGTGTCAAAGTCTCATTTGATAATTAATTAATGTGTATCTAATCAAATTATGTATCAGATATATATACACAATGATTACGATTGACCAAAAATGCCCTAAAGCATGTGTTTTCGTTTAACCGATTAAATGATTCGAATTAACTTATTTAATCCGATGAAGTATTATGAATAATCTATATTATTCATAACGTGTCTCCGAAGTGCTCAACGAGTACATATCATATTGTGGGACTTTTTCTGGTTTAGGTTTATCCGTCAGGAAATCCAATTTCGTGTCCATAATTCACCCACTCATGAATTATGACGACCACAGATAATCTCGCTAAATTATGCAAGTCGAGGTCATTGCATACGTATAATCCCTCCATCACAGGCAATCCATATTATACCTGGGATATAGATAAAAACGTCAAATCCATATGGTATAATATAGTCGACTTTCAATTTACGATCTCTAAATAACACTCGAAACTAATTTCCGAAGTTATACCACAACCATGGATTTACTAGATCGCAAACACGTGCATGATGCCTATGCCCTATACACAGCACTGAAGAATTCTATCTTGATATGCATAAGATATCATGAGCATCAGTTCACACCCATCGAATAGGCGGAGGTCAGATCTAAATAGATCAGTGACGTGACTGCCATAAAATTGTGGAAGATAACTCTTTTATCCACCGTGGTATCTCAAGTCGAATGACCACTATGCTCGCTTAACTCGAGAAGACTTCTATTGATGTTGGTGTACTATCTATTAGGAATCTTCAGTGGGTCGTTCAGTGTTTATCAAATAAACACCTATATGTCTATACGAGTCTCCCGAGACTCATGGTTCATTGGGATGAACCATCGGACCAAGTCACAATATACGACATGTACTGGTCTCAGTGGATTTTACTAACCGACTTGTGTTAGTAAATCTTGACCATGAACTTTATTTAAGGATATACAACTTATAGTGACGCTTCCCAATGTCAATTACAAACTACGTTATAACTGCGCACTACGTTGTAAATCCTAGGGTCTTTGTCTAATATACATGTATCACTAAATCAGATTTAGTTCCAATCTAATCATAAATAGATATCTAATCGCAATTAGATCGAATATTTGTATAAAAAACAAGAGGTGCTACCATTAAATAAGTAATATTATGGAAAATGAAATTGATCGTATTTATGAATCATATATAAATACAATCCGGATTGGCACTCTGAGCACCAACCCTAACACCTAGGGTCGGATCGGTGCCCCGCGTAGAGGAATTGGGTCTAACCCCGTGGATATCTAGCATTGGTGTATTTTTAACATATTTTATGAAAAACTACATTCTATTACGAGTCCGTAGGAAAAACCAGAGACTAAACCGGAGCCCAAAAACTCCAAAATGCAGAAAATTAATTTTCAGCACGGGCATCAGGTCACGGCGCATCGCGACGCTCAGGTTTGGACGTCGCGATGCCCAAACTATGAGAGCTCTGTGTCGTGATGCCCGCATCATTGAATGTTAAGTGTCGCGACGTTAAAGATCAGAGTCACGATGCCGCCCTTTATAAAATATTGGCGGTGAGCAATTTTGCCTACAAATCAATTCTAAATAAGGGTGTGCATTAATCGGTTTTAACCGATTAACCGAACCGTTCCGACCCTTTTTTTTATTACGGTTCGGTTATTGCGGTTAAAATTTTAAACTTTTTCGGTTATTCGGTTCGGTTACGGTTATGAGATTCGTATAACCGAACCGACCGATTAACCAAAATTAAACCATATATTAGCGCGTGCGAATCCTTTAATTTTTAAGAGTTAAGATATTATGTATGTAAACTCTCAATTGGTTGTAGTTATATTGATTTGATAATACTACCCCGAAAATAAAATTGATAAAATTCAAATAACAAACTGCATTAACAGCTTGGTTTTGACTCTTTTTAATTTCTCTCACGAATTTAAAAAGGTAAAAATACATAAAATTTCAAATGTGCAGATTTTGCATCGTGTGGATTCGTGACCCTTAAAATTTCTAACATGGCAGGTTTGGAAGGAAATCTGAGGTTGTGACAATCATCGAGGGTTTAAAAAATATTTCTCTCGCATGTAATTAAATATAGATATATTTAATCAAATGTTAGTTATAATCAGTATTTTTAGAATCGGATTATGATCAAATTAGTGATCCAAAAAATTTAATGTGTCAGTGGTTCGACTGGTTGAAACATTCCGAAAAAATCGGTAGAACCGACCTACATCATATATAATTTTACTAATTAAAAATTATAAAAAATATTAAATTTTAATTTATGGGATTGGTTAATAACCGAATTAACCATAACCGACCGAAATATAATGGTTAATTGGTTAATAGTTATGTGTCATAAATTGGTTAAATTGGTCACACTTTTATTTAACCGAAAATTTCGGTTACGGTTAAAAATTCAAGGATTAACCGACCGAACCGACCGATGCACACCCTAATTCTAAACACTTTCAATTTTCTCCAAATACTTAAATACACCTAAAATCTAATTTTAGCATCAAAACCATAATGAACATATGTTATACAACAAACATACATGTATTCTAAATACATATATGCATTTGTTTGAATCAAAACACAAACCAATTTAGAATCCCACAATGAAATGACTCATTAACAATTCTAGGTCACTCAAGGTGATCAAGTGATTCTAGAATGGTAGCCATAGCTCTAAGTTTTAATCTAAAGTTCCAAACTTTTATTAATTATTCCATGTCTAATATCAATATTTTGACCCAATTACAATCATTTACAAGGTATCATAACATAATTCATTAGCCTAATTTAACCTTTAAGTTATGTTATTATGCATCCAATACATAATTCACCACTATATGTCTCACTAATGAAAACTCATTAATGAAGAACATAGCTTAGGAGAAGATCAAACATTACCTAGTAAGCTTGATACAAAGATTCAATCTCATTCTCCTTTGTTGAAATGGTTGGAGAACTTCCAAAGTTTAGCAAGCTTGACTCCAAGATCCAATCTTGATTCCAATGCTAGCAAGCTTCGCTCCAAGATCCAATCTCGATTTCTTCTTGTTGAAATGGTTAGAGATCTTCCAAAGTTTCTCTAAACAATTCTCTAACTTAGGCTAACTTCTCTAGGAATTGCTTGTTTTAGCTTTCTTAAGCTTGATTAAAACCTTTGATCAAGCTTGCTAATTATAGAAAAATTTAGGCAATTTTTAATTAATAAAAGTTTTAATCAACTTTTATGTGGGCTTAATCTAATTTGTCCAAATATGTATAATTAGGTATGACTAATCACATTTGTCTACCAATTTGATTTAATGTAATTAAATAAAGATAAATTTTAATTAATGGATTAGTTACATGTCTACCACTTTGATTTAATCCAATTAAATCAAGCCAAAAACACCTATAATTACATATTTGCAATTACCAAAATATCCTCAAATTGTTGAGATATTCATGAAACTACGATAAACCCCTTGTTTAATTTTGGATTAATCCAATTGGGCCAAAATAAATAATCAATATTATCAAATTACACTTAATTATCTTAGTTGATAATTATAATATCGAATATTATTTATTTTCAAAAATTATCGGCTACCCAAGTGCTCAACAATTACACTTCATATTGTGGGACTCTCTAAGTTCAGACATGTTCGTTATATAAGCCTAGTTAATATGTACGCAATTCGGCCACCTCCGAATTCATGAAAAATATGAACGACCTTTCTGAACTATATTAGTCGAGGTAATCACATACGTTTAACAATCCCTTCGTCATAGGCTATCTAAGTAGTGCTTAGGAAACATAGAATACACCGTCAAGTTTCTGGGGAGCACATCTCATGTCGACATGTCCATAATTCTTTACAACTAATGCGATCCACCATAGGTGATCGACTTTGGCCAAAGTCTTTAATAATCGTGACTTACTCACAGTGTTCATTGGTCCACACCCAATGAACATCTAGAGGCTAGACCATGTTTCTGACATACATGGCATCAAAGTGTGGAGGATCTCACACAAAATCAATGTTATCCTTCAGTCAAAGGATCATATATGCTACTCGACTCGAGGCGATTCCTATTGACGGTGGTATGTAATTCCAACTATTAGGAATCATTTTTGATTCATTCAATATTCGCTCTAGCGAATACCCATACGTTTATACGAGCTTCCAAACCTTATGGTACATTGGGTTAAACCGTTAGAACTCCAATTCCAATATACAACATGTGCTAGTCTTATAGGTTATAAGAATTCGATTGTACTCCAAAACCAACGACTATGAATATTTACTTTCAGAATAGTTTATAATAGTAATACTATCCCAATGTCGGACCACCCAGTGTCCAATATTACTAAATGACTATTCTAAGGTCAATGTCATTCTTAGCATATTTATACATCAATCTAATATGCATAATGACATTACCATTAATGAGATTTGAAATGAAAACATAGTTATTTTATTAATAAATAATAAAATGTACAATATATTATTCAGATATGTGCATCAAACACCAACTCCAACAAACTCCCACTTGCTTAGTGCCAATCTGGATGGTACCATAGTCTCATCTCCTTCACATGTTTATCGAATAACTTAAAAGGTAAGACCTTAGTAAGCGGGTCTTCTATGATGTCTATTCCTTGAACCTTCAAAACCACTATGTCATTTCATTCAATAATCTCTCTAATCACGTGATATTTCATTTCCATATGTTTAGACTTGGAATGTGCCCTCGGCTCATTAGCCTATGCAGTGGCTCCGCTATTATCACAATTCAATTAGATGGAATCCACAATGCTAGACACAATGTCAAGTTCTATGATAAAATTTCTAATCCAAATAGTTTCTTTAGAAGCTTCTGAAACTACCATAAATTCCACCTCAGTGATGGAATCAGTTGTTGAGCCTTGCTTTGAACATCTCCAATTGACCACACCGCCATTAAGGGTAAATATATATTCGAATGTAGACATTCTATTATCTGGATCTCCCTAAAAGTCGGAGTCTGTATAACTCTTAACTTATAACTCATTTTCTCCATATATCAGAAACTCATCCTTAGTACCTGTAATGACCGTAAATCTCGACTACTGTTACATCGTGAGATGAGTAATTACATAATATAAAATTTTGATTGGACACATATGCACTCCTGAAAGGACTTTGGGAACAATCGGTAAACTCCTCAAAATTCCTATACGAAATTGTATGACGCGCACTGGAAAGTTTCATGCACTCATTTATGGATTTAAGCGCATCGAGATGCGAAGACCAAAATTTCCCCAAATTGATTTTAATTCATTACAGTTCCACCCCAGCGTGTTAGAGGTCACCCTAAGGGTCTCGTATCAGTTCATGTATACGCACTACATCATGATATAAGTACGATATGTCTTGAAATAATAAAAATGCTTGAGTGGATAAACTTAGTTTAATTCGGAATATTTTCCCCAACCCACTTTATAATCAAACTTATCAATTATATATCATCGCAGGAACTGGATTTTTCTTCAATAGGTGAGTAATGCCAGTCAGATTCCAAATCCGTGAGTGGACACTCTTTCCATAAGATGATCTTTTTACATGATGTTGTTTTAAATATCAGACTTATTTTTACGAACTTAGGGGCGTTAGCCAGTTTTATCACAGTTATTTCATGAAAGAGTACGTTTTAAGGAATATTTTAGAAAAGTAATTTAAGAGCTTGAGTTTTTATATTTTCGAGGTATGGGGAAAAACCCACCTCAGTATGTAACTTGATTAAGATATGGAATTGACGGATGACATGTGCATATGTAGAGGACTGGAGGGATGACGATACGTAATGCCCTCATATCCTAGTTCAGGACTAGGGATAAAAGATGCCCATAGATCCTAATTTCAAAGCTTGGAGGGTAGCATAGATTCGCACCCCAGTTATAGTTCAGTGGCTTGGGGGACGACGATATGTAACGCCCTAAGACCACTAGTTTCAGGGACATGAGTGGCATGCTTTGGGGGACGTCGATACATAATGCCCCAAAGTCATGGATTTGCACTTCTAGCTCTAGTTAGACGTATAGGGAGACAGTGATATGTAACGCCTCTATACGTCAGGTTTTCAGAGACAGAGATCAGTTTTCAGAAACAAATTTCAGATACATATTTTAGAAAAGCTTTCTAGAAAGGAAAGTATTCAAAAACAACAGTTTTATAAGAGACTTTCAGAATAGATAAGTTTTACAAAAAAAAGTTCAGACAAGATTTTCGGAAAGAATTCAGAGTTTTTAGACAAGAAAAAAGTTTTCATATAAAGCTAGTTCCTGAGAGAACTTTGGTTTTAGAACCAAACATTTTCATAATAGTATTTCAGTTTTCGTTTTAAATCGTCCACTCACTTATATCATTCAAACGATCTAACCCCCACTCCCAGTTTTTTTTTTTTACAGGTATTCCCGGAGGACGAGCTCTGGAGGATGGATACTGATGGCAATCACTAGGGAGTTGGTCCACCAGGTCAAGTTAGAAATAAATTCCAGTCCAGTTAGAGTCAGGAAATGACATGTAACATATATCTTGTATAGTAAAGATTTCTTATATATTACATTTTAGTGATCATTGTCAGAGTTGCAATGTGTATTAAAACATAGTACTTAGTATTAAAAGTGTTATGCATTCATGGTTGATGAGTTGGGAAATGGTCTCATGCATGAGTTTATATATGAGACAAGAATAGCAGATGTCTGGAGTCAAAGGCTCAAGGGGATAATACGATCTATTCCATGCCGGTAACATCACTGGATTGGGGATGTTACATTACCCTTAAGATATTTATGATATATTTCACGACTGTCCAATGATCATTACCTGGATCGGATTGATATCGGCTAGTCACATTGACGCCGAAACTGATGTCAGGTCTCGTACATAGCATATCATACATAATGCTTCCAATATAAGAAACATATGACGAGTTAGACATCCTAACTCTTTCTTCCTCACTTGAGGTTTCATTTTCTTTGAAAGATGTATGTCGTATCGGAAAGGTATATTTGTTGCCTTCTAGTTGGTAAGACTGTATATTTCTAACATCTTATCTATGTACGTAGATTATGACAACCCTATAAGCTTCCTAACTCTATCTCGGTAGAGCCTTATACCTAGTATATAGGAAGCTTCACCCATGTTTTTCATGGAGAAGTTCTTGCAAAAATAGGCTTTCACACTTTACATCAATCCTATATCATTTCCTATGATAAGGATGTCATCTACATACAAAATTAGGAAAACTATCATGCTCCCACTCACTTTCTTATAAACACATGGTTCTTCATCGTTCTTGATGAATCCAAATAATCTAATTATCTCATCAAAACGACGATTCCAGCTTCGGGATGCCTGTTTAAGTCTATAAATAGACTTCTGGAGCTTACAAACCAAATTTGAAGTCTCACTGGATACGAAACTCTCTGATTGTTCCATATAGATATCCTCTTCGAGGAATCCATTTAGGAAAATGATTTTCACATCCATCTGTCATATCTCATAATCATGATATGCAGCAATGGCTAAAAGAATCCGGATGGATTTTAGCATGGCTATTGGTGAAAAATTTTCCTCATAGTCAATCTCAGGACATTGAGTGTAACCTTTCGCTACCACTCGGGTCTTAAAGGTTTCCACCTTTCCATCGGGCCCTCGCTTCCTTTTATAAACCCATTTACAACCAATAGGTTTAACTCATTCAGGAAGTTCAACTAAGTCCCAGACTTGATGTTCATGCATAGAATCCATTTCATATTTCATGACTTCATACCATTTTCCCGAATCGATATCCAATATCTCTTTTTACACGTAGTCAGATCCGTTTCCTCAAAGAAGAGAACATCAAGGCTTGCATAAGATGTTAAAAATAATCTCTCAGGAGGCTTTGATATTCTATTTGACTTACGTTGAACGTGTGTTGTAGATCTTTCACTTAGTTGTATCTCAGGTTCCATCTCAGGTTCCTTACTATTGGGATCAAACTTATCAAGTTCAATCTTTCTACAATTCTCATTATTTCTCAAAAATTCATTTTCAAAAAAAGTGGCAAAGCGAACAACAAATATATTTCGTTGCTCATAATCATAGAAATGATATCCCAAAGAACTTTCAGGATATCCAACAAACCTATAATTATACCCCTAGGTCATAGTTTATCCCGCTGCACAACTCTAACATATGCAGGACAATCCCAAATCTTTAAATATCTAAGAATTGGATTTCTACCTAGCCATATTTGATACGGGGTCGTAGAAATAGCTTTTGATGGAACCATATTAAGTATGTGGGCAGCAGTAAGTAAAATGTAACCCTAAAGGTAATATGGAATATTTGTATAGCTCATCATGGAACGTACCATATCTAATAAAGTATGAATTCTTCACTCAAACATATCATTGTGTTGAGGTATTCCTAATGGACTATATTGGGCAAGAATTCTATTCTCCCTTAAATAACTTCTGAATTCGTCACTAGTGTATTCACCACCTCGATCTAATCAAGACACTTAATGAATTTACGGGTTTGTTTTTCTATTTCGTTTCGGAATATTTTGAACTTGTCAAATATTTCTGATTTATGTCTCATCAAATAAACATATCCATATCTACACTTATCACCTGTGAAAGTCACGAAGTATGTTGAACCATCATGAGCGGCATGATTTAATGGACCACACACATCGCTGTATATTAGCTCTAATAAATCTTCAGCACGGTGCACCAAGAAATGAGACCTTTATTATATTCCCTTAGATACATGACTCATAGATTGAATAATGATCTAAGGCAAGATTTTCAATCAAACCATCATTTACCAATTTTTATATACGTCTAATACCTATGTGGCCCAATCTCATATTCCATAATTCAATATTATTTAATTCAGATATTCTACTTGTATTTTCCTTTACATTAAAGACATCTCTATATGTTTCCAAAACATAGTGACTGTTAGATAAAGAACATTTACATATCAATTTTTTCTTTATCATATAAACATAAAGTTTCATCCTTAATGTTTATTTTATATCTCTCTTTATCTAATATCAGTAGATATATTATTTGTTTGATAAGGGGGGTACATAATAACAGTCATGTAAATCTAATTTACATCAATTTGGGAGATTTAGAACAATTGTTCATATGGCCTTGCCATCTAATGTCTCTCATTGCCAACTCTAAGTTGGATCTCCCATTTATTCTGTTAGGGTTAATGCTCTAAGAGCCAACCTGGATCGTATTTATGTCTGATTCATGAATAAAAATAATTTCTTTTTCCATAATATTACATATTAATGGTTGCACCTCTTATTTTTATATACGTATTCGATGTGATTACGATTAGATTGAAATTAAATCTGATTTAGTGATATGTATACATTAGACAATGACCTCAAGATTTACAATGTAGTGTACAGTTACAATGTAATTTGTAATTGACATTGGGAAGTGACACTATAAGTTGTATATTCTCAAATAAAATTCATGGTCAAGATTTACTGACATGGGTCGGTTAGTAAAATCTACTGAGACAGGTACATGTCGTTTATCGGGACTTAGTCTGATGGTTTATCCTAATGAACCATGAGTCTCCAGAGACTCATATAGACGTGTAGGTGTTTATTTGATAAACACTGAATGGCTCACCGAAGATTTCCTAATATATGGTACACCAACATCAATATGAATCTTCTCGAGTTGAGCGAGCATAATAGGCATTCGACTTGAGATACCACGGTGGATATATGAGTTATCCTCCACACTTTGATGGTAGTCACGTCACTGATCTATTTAGATTTGACCTCCGCATGTTCGTTGGGTGTGGACTAATGCTCATGGTATCATGTGCATATCAAGATAGAATCTGTCAGTGCTGTGTATAAGGCATAGGCATCCTGCACGTGTTTGCGATCTAGTAAATTAATGGTCGTGGTATAACTTCGGAAATTAGTTCCGAGTGTTATTTAGAGATCGAAAATTGAAAGTCGACTATATTATGTTGGATAATATGACCCATAGCGTCACACTATTTGTACAGATCATGGTGTTGTTGTACAAATTAACTATGTGACAAAGGAGATTGCACTCTTATCATTTGTGATTAGATCACCTTAGATATATAAATGATGAGAGGTCCCTATGATTTGTTCCTGGACGGAGAATGATATGAGACAGTATCAGTCCACGTAGGATAAATCATTAAATATCCCTAGTCGTAGTATTATCGAGACAGGACATCGATAATGCGGAATAGGCTAGTATTGCACTTGTGCGCGTTGTGAGGGCACAACGGCATAGTTCTCATATATTTAAGTATTGGATACTTATGCAAGTGCGATAGGAGGTTGTGTTTCACCAATGGTACGGGAAACAGCTTCGCTCTGGATAGACCCCTCAGAATCCCATTGGTATTATGACTATGTGTCTATGGGAGTCCGACATCAGGGTAGGTGTATTTGGTCTTAACCTGAGACTTGCATCGCTAATACTTGCGATAATCGGTAGACTTTGGTCTTGGTGGTACAGGGCTTTAACCGGTTCTGCGTACACCACTTCTGGGTTTATCAGAGAGTCGTAGTGTATTGGGTGTGATGTCAAGACGGAAGTATCACTTCAGTCATAGTGGAGATGATGTCACGCAGGATACGGTACTAGTGCTCTTGAGTGATGCGCATCCAATCATGATATTATGACCAGGTCATGAATATCTGATTATAGAGACTAGTTACCAGACATCCGACATGTGCTTCGGACGGGGCAGACACTTATCCAGCCCCGGCCCTAGCACGTGACTATCTGATACTGGGCCGATATACACAATACTACGGTATACTACGCTTGATACGGATCTATATATTCCTGTAAGAATATTTCTGGAGAATTGGGTAGGCATGGCGCTTTGCTAGAAGCCAACCTTGTCTTGTAAATTGGTATAAACGTAGTACGAGGTACTTATGTGTTCGGATAGTCCGACGACCGTATTTACTGCCAACATATCCGGAGATCTCATGGGTCGCTTCCTGAAGATTCACCGATGACGTATGACTCGCACTTTAATTAATCTGGGATTAATTCGAAGAGATAGAAAATTAATCTGGGATTAATTACGGAGATATTTTATCTCGGATAAAATATCGTTAAAGAGAGAGAACGATTAATTTGGAATTAATCGATAAATTATATATTCGATATATTAATCGAAATTAGATTTCGACGCGGAATTGAAATTGGATTTTAATTCGGGCAAACGAATTAATTTAGAATTAATCTGTTAGCGACGTGAATAGTGAATTCGCTAGACGTAATCATTTAATTACGACGCGACGGAAAATTCGTTAATTTGGAATTAACGAACCCGAGCCCGAAAGTGATTGCGAGCGCATTCGCATTTCGAATTCGAGTGCGGCACGCAAGTCACATCAAGCGTCAAATCGCTAGTCGCATCAATCGTCAAGTCACTTGTCACTTTGAGTGATGTGACATGACATGTTGTCACTTTATTAAAGTAGATGGATTTGATGTGAATAGTTGATTTGAGTTGGTGAAAAGCTTTTAAAAGCTTGAAATGAAATATAACATTATTTATTTCTTGCTTTTTGACTTTTGTATTAAAAGTAATATATGTTTTATTTATTATTTACTTGGTAAATATATAAAACAAAAATGAAAAAGCTTTTCTCTCTCTCTTGTAACATATACGGTTTTGGCAAAAATGGAGCCAAAAATTTTCTCTCTTCTCACACGGTCTAGGACCGATTTTCTTCTTCTTTTGTTTGGTTTTTCACATGAAAAAGGAGAAGCTTTTGATCTTGTTGCAAGATCCTTGTGCTAGCACACCACATGGGTTATATTAAGGTGATAGGGAAGTGAGTTTGTGAGCTTGGAAGCTTGAAGCTTGGAGCTTCAATGGTGACCATCATGGGCGATTTTTGAAGACACTTTGGCACCCAAAACCGTGCGCCCCACTGCAGTTCTTGAAGGTCAAAACCGAGCTCCATGGAGGAACAAAAGACTTGTGTTCTTTGCATCTCAAACCAATCATTGTGAGTATATGTTTCCGTCATTATTCCTTGATGTATTCATGCGATTTTATGCTTGATTTGGATGATTCTTGGGACCTAATTAGGAACTTAACATATTATACCATATGGATTTGACGTTTTTATCTATGTCCCAGGTATAATATAGACAGCCTGTGACGGAGGGATTATACATATGCAATGATCTTGACTTGCATAGTTTAGCGAGATTATCCGTGGTCGTCATAATTCATGAGTTGGTGAATTATGGACACGAAATTTGATTCCGTGACGGATAAACCTAAACTTAGAGAGTCTCACAATATGAATTGTACTCGTTGAGCACTTAGGCAACGAGTTTTGAATTATACAAATTATTTATAGTACTTTATCGGATTAAATAAGTTAATTCGAATCGTTTAGGAGTTAAACGAAAAATACATACATAAAGGGCATTTCAGTTATTTCCTAATTAATGTGTATTTGTATTTAATATATGATTTTATTAAATACATATTAATTAATTATCAAATAATATATTTGACATATATCATAAATATATGTATTTTGATTATTTAAAGTAAATATAATACATATATTTAGATATTTATATTTAAGTAATTATTTAATTATTAAATAATTAAAGTAATTAAATTAAAAATTTGTAAAGTGATATTTAAGTTAGGAAATGATTAAAGTGTAAATATTTGACTTATTTATATTTTTTATTTAAAGGTAATAGTTATCAAATTGGATTTGATGACTTTTGGCTTGATATTTATTTTTTGGTTGAATGAATTTCAAATGACCATTTTGCCCCCCAACTTTCGTTATAATGTCCGTTATACCCCTCTAATTATTTTTACCTCAAGTACTATTGATTCTCTAATGAACGTTTTATTCATACTATTATGAATTTTAATCTTTCTATTCGTAATAGAAAGACTTGAGCGCTCAAATCGTTCAAGCACCGAATCAACCCTTAAGAAAGATACTCCTCTACTTCTCGCAAGAAGGAGTGAACTCTATATCCATGTAAAACGTCCACAGCTACATAACAGACCATGCCCCCAAAATACGTAGCTATTGGTCGGGACTGCTACACCAACCTCACCTTTGTAAATCAAAGGACATGGCCTGCCATGTAGGAGTTCATAGTACACTCAGGATTAAGATCAATCCATATATAACCATCAAGTAGATCGAAATGACTTTCTTAGTTTAACAGATATTATAAGAATGTATTTTCCATCTGAGTCCAGTCTTATATGATCGCATCATACAAGGTGTCTCCATTCTCATGTCTCTACATGGACAATCGAGATCAAGATCGCCATACAAATATAGAATGGACCGCAGCTATAGATAAACCACAAACAAAGTACCTGCTTTGTTTGCTCTTTATGGACTATTTAAGATTACTAACTTCAAACTTAAATCCTCTTGTGTATGACACTCATACACTAAGTCAGAAGGCACATAAGTAATCTAGGGTATTCAAGATGATTTGTAATATGCAAAAATTAAACAAACAATTTGATAAATGAATAATGCATCATTTTATTTCAAAACACATAAAACCGTTTACATCACATGTAGCTCTAGGGCATACATCCCAACAGTTGTTTTGATTGGTGTAAATATTAATACAGTTAATGTTAAGAAAATTGGATTTAAAGCATGAAAAATGATAATTTTTGCATCCAAATCAGATCTGGAAATTCTAGAAATTTTTTGATGAAAAATATATTATTTAAATGTATTGGATGTGTATTGGGCATTGGAATAATTTTCGAAAATTATTTCGGAGTTAAAATATACGAAAACAGTGATAACCGGCGTTTGGTAGCTGTTCGGACATACCATGAACTGCCCAAGTACTATTGGGGCTGACATGGGCAGCCCCTGTGTGTATTAATTTTTCGGTTCAGTCAAAACTCATTTTATGCTATTTTATGGAAAAATATTTTCGTAAAAGTTTCGCTGTAGGCATTGCATTTTTGCATGTGAGTCCCTATGATGAGTCTCATTATGAGGCACTACCTTTTTAGTCGAGGAAGTTGCGGGAAATGATTGTCAGAAGGGAATCGGCATTTCATTAAATTTTATCCGCATGTTTAGCTCCAAGCTCGCTCGTTGGACCTCCGTTTAGAGCACCTTTGGCCCAGAAAAAAAAAACCAAAAACCTTTTAATCTAGCCCATACCGCCTAACCCACTCACCAAGCCAAACCAAGCCCACACCACATCTAGCCCACACGCCCACCATGACTAGGCCCACACGCCCATCACCCTAAATTACACCCAAATTAAATAAAATATTAAATTAAATTTAATTAGATAATGTAATTGAATTAAATAAAATAATTAAACCATTTACCAATTAAATAAAACATAAAATATAATCATACCTAATTTAGATAATCAAATATATTAACTTCCTAACTAAACAAAATCATATACTAAATTAAAGAAATATTATGCCTAATTAAAATCAATCATAACCAATTAAAAATATTGACTTCCTAATCTAACAAATTGTATTCCTAAACCAAGCCAATCAAATATTCAACATTCTAATCTAAACCAATCTTGTCTCCATCAAATCCATTGATTTCCTTATCCAACACCAAATCAAATCCTCTCTTTAATGCCAAATCCCTTCCTTGTGAGACAAGGAGAAGCCCTAGCCCTTGTCTATATAAACAACCCCTAACCAAAGCCATCCTCTCCCTCCAAGCCCTCACACACGAAAATACAAAGAAAAAGCTCTCCAATTCACGCCCATACACAAGAAGGAAAGCCTAGTTCATTCACATAATATTCACATAAGAGATACAAGACATCAAAACCCTAAGACCTTGCATTGCGTGAACACCACCTCCAATCTACCTCATTCACGCACATCACTTCTACACACAGCCATTGCCGCATCTAGCCTCCTCCACAACCCCAAACTCACGCCTAAACAGACCTTGAAACAGCCCCTATAACCCCTCAAACTCACGCCAAACATCCTCTTCACGCTAATCACACCTTCACCCACTTAACGCCACCAATTAGCCATCACGTCCCTAACTTCATCTATAGCCTCTCACGTACCCTTCAACTTAGGCATCTATCTTACGCCATTGTCCTTGCCTTACACTCCCCCTCTGACCTGCCCACGCCACAATACATGAGCCAGCAAACACCCTTACAAACGTCCACCATCTTACGCCACTACCCTTCATCCTCTAGCACAAGACTCACCTCGGCAACCCGTTAGCAGTAAAACACCTTCACAAAACGTGAACCCTTCACGTCAAAACACAAATAAACCAGCACCATACTGCCTGAATCACGCACAAACACCACTCATCCACTGCCCCTCATTCGCAAGCCAACTATACCATTCACACATGTATTATGAAATCCCATATGGTCATCTTTATCTTTGTACGCATCGTAATGAAAAGCACATTTATTCCATTGGTTGCATCATTTACCTTAGTCTTGGCCTAACGTAGTATAATTCATATATCCATGTTATGATAGCATTTGAGTATTATTTCTTGTAGTATATCGGATGGAAACCCAGACATAAATTCCGTAGCCGATTCCGAATGGACGGTAATGCGGTCTGTACTTGGGATATAATTCCACTTACCACTTGGAAAAGTGCTCACATGTGTGTTTATGTCCATATTAGTTATCTTCTTTTGCACCACGTCATAGCATGCTTACTTTAATACCTAATTGCATCCTTAAGTGTCTTTTTGCATTATGTACTTAGTTGACTCTTTTATTTGTGCAAGGACATGTAATGGCTATTTGTTTATTATATGTCTATAAAATCACATGCTCGCCATTATTTGATTCACATTTATGTGTGCTTGTGTGGTTAGTGTGTGCTTGTGTGGTTAGTGTGTGCTTGTGTTTCCATGAATACAATATGCCAATGAAGTTGTATGTTCGTTGCTACTTTGATGTACTTTCAAGCATGCAATCTTAGATGTAAAATATATGCAATTTAGGTGTAAGTTTTATTTTTGTGCATATGGATTTAGAAGCATGATACTCTTGGAAATAAGTGTTACTTAAGCTTGATTAAGTTATTACACAAATCCTTTCATTACAAGTGACATAAGTAAGGGACCATTCCGAACCCAACAGTTGGAGGTCTTCCCTTGCGAGGGGTGAGTGCGGCCTTAAATCTCATTTTCCCGGTTCACACCGGGTGGCGACTCCATTATTCTCCGGTTTAGTCCCCCTATGGCTACTCTGTACTCCCGACTAGGCCGCGAGCCTAGGACAACATGCGTCGTCCAGTTTCTGTGTCCCACAGTCTGGCGACTCCACTGGGGATAGAGAATCGGCCTCGAAATAATGTCTTGTAATATTATGATTTGTGCTTTAATATACCGTGTCTACCGTGGGTTAAAAGAGGTTTAATCAAAGGCATTTTGAGGCTAGGTAATGGTTTGGTGTCTTCCTTCACTCACTACATTTCTAGAAGGAAAAGCTATGAAGGCACCTAAATAGCCATCTACTTGTAGCCTATTGTGATGGACTAATTTGGAGGACTCGTTGTTTATTCCTGACACCAAGCGATAAGAGCCTAAGAGGCTTGGGTATTTAAGTGAGCCTCGCTCCACCCCCCCTCTGGGGAATCTACAATGGGAAGTCCATTTGGCAGTCAGTCACACACCATAGCTCGTTGGCACGTACCTTAGTGTATAAAAAAGGGTGTGCTCACTTGGTTGCTCGAACCCTTGAGTGGGGAGACCTAGTTGTGTGCCATCCTTCGCCGGTGAGAGCCTTTGTCTACACTCTTGCGAACCCACCCGTAGACCGGGGTTGTATGACCTGTAGCAACTATTTCCTTATGTTTGTGGGCCATCTTCATTTGGATGCAGGTGGACTTCTTGTCAGAAATGCGAACTTGTTGGGCCATTTAAATTGGGACGAGTTCGTATCCTATGACAATTGGGCCAAAAGCTTCTGAAATATCGATGGGCCACTCTATAGAAATTATTATTTTATGTTTGTATTACCTTTCTTTTATGCTTGTGTTTGGGAACATCGTCGTTTGGATCCATTTGGGCCATTTGTCATGGGATGTGGGCTTGTTGGGCCATTTAAACTGGGACAAGAACGTATCTTATGATGATTGGGCCAAAGACTTCTAAATATTGATGGGCCATTTTGTGCTTGTGTTGGGAACATTATCATTTGGATACGGTTGGACTTCTTGCCATGAGATGTGAACTTGTCGGGCCATTTAAACTGGGACGAGTTCACTCCTATGACAGTTAGCCCAAAAGCTTCTAAAATGATGATGAGCCGATTTATGTGAAAATTGTAATAAGTTGATATATTCCTTGTATCACATGCATCTCATTCATTTCATGCATACACGCATCATGTTAATCCTTGTGTCTAAAAGCCATTATAGATTCCTGTTGGGTTAGGGAAGAGGGAAGACTCACCAAAAGACCGGTAACAGATATGAGTACATTCGATAATGAGGTCTCCCGGATAGATCAGTTGGAAAATGTTTTCGCCAAGATTACCGAAAAATTGCAAGCCTTGACTACCGCCATGGCAAATATGGATGTACCCCGTGCTGGGGTAAATTCTGAGAATGTAAGGCGCGAGGAGCCTCTGAATGGGTTGGGGATGATGTCCCCACTTTTGATGATGACATGGCAGAGTATGCAACAGGCAGAGTGATTGGGTCTCAGTCAGAATTTCAGAAGCTTCGGGATCAGGTTGAAACAGTTACCCGTAAAATGGGGGTAAACATGAAGAGTTGTTAGATTATGAGGCAATGACCTTCGGAGAATAGCTGCCAGCTCAGTTTAAAATGCCCGACATGGCCAAGTTTAATGGGAATGGAGATCCGAGAGTCCATCTGCAGCAATATATCTCAGTCATGAATTCAGTGGGCCTATTACAGCGCCAAGTCCAAAAGATGTTTGGGATGTCATTCGAGAGGGCACTTATGGTTTGGTATCATAGCCTTGAGAAGAAGGTTAATGAAGATTGGAGGGAACTAGCTGATGCTTTTCTGAAGCAGTATGTTACGGACTTAGAGATTGATTTGTCACTCCGAGATCTGGAGAACACTAAGTAGAAGCCAGAGGAGAGCTTCAAAGAGTATGTAGACCGCTGGAGAGGTCAACTTTTGAAAATGCATACTCGGCCTTTAGAGAAAGACCAAATTAAGATGATTATCAAGGGTACTAAGCCCTCCATCTATGGTAAGCTGAGGAGGATGACCTCCATGATTGCGGATTTTCGACAGTTGAGGGAGACTGTCATGGACATTGAAGAATAGGAGGTGGAAAACCGGAAGTTCTATGGCCAGAATAGAAGGACTTTTGGGGGGCATTCTAAGACTAAGCCAGCTATTGCCGAGGTTGCTGCCATCAAGAACCGGCATTTCTCTAACCTGGGGAAGCCTTTATCTAAGGTGCTTGAGAAGTTGAAGGGACAATGACTCCTAAAACCCTTAGAGCCTAAGCCACTCCCAGATCCTATACCACCCAACCTTGACCTAAGCATGTATTGTCACTTCCATCAAAGGAGAGGCCACGAAACTGACAACTGCACCCGCTTTAGACATGATATCCAAAACCTCATTGATGCCCATAAAATACCCGATCCCGAGAAAGAACAACCCAACACATATCGGAACCCCCTACCAAATTATCACTCCGTTCCACCACCCACCTACATGATCAACTCTGGATTGCCCGAAACTTTTGTCCTCCAAACCCTTAACCACCAAGCTTCTTACATGGAGATAAGGAATGACAGTGGAGAGCCGTAGGCCAAGGAAGAAGGCAATGTTGCGAGTGATGAAATTGTTCCTCATAGTTTATTTGATCCTACATTTTTAATATATAGACATTGATTTAGTCTACTTGTTCGAACCATTTATTAGATGATAATAAAGACGTTAATTTCGTTTACTTGCCTGAGTCTCCCCCTCCAACCTGCAACATGAGTATGTTTGACAAAAGCATTCAACCATGGTACTATGATACTCAGCGATGTTTAAAACACGGGGAATTCCAGAAAGAAGCAAGCAGAAGATAGGATAGCCATTCAGAAAATGGGGAATGGGGCAGTAAGACTGTCAGGTTTGGAGGGGAATGAGTTCATCGAGCCAATCGACATGGATAGATTGAAGCAGTATTTCGCCTGAGGGAGAAAAGGCCGAGCGATCACCAGGAGAACTAGCAGAAGACCTAACCCAACGGAACATAAAATTCATTCATGCATACATACATGTAACATATTTGCATCATTTTTGTGTTTGTTCTATTTTGTAATAACATGTTTCAAATGAGAAAATGAGAAGGCGTCAAATGCAAGCCAACCAGAAGCAGCAACAGTACAGTATCAGTATCAGTTTGGGGATGAGTCCCAAGGCCAATGCCCATATCAGTATCAGTTTGGGGGCGAGGCTCATATCAGCATCAATTGGGTGCGAGGCCCATATCAGCATCAATGGGGGCGAGGCCCACATCAGTATCAGTCTAGGGGCGAGGCCCATATCAGTATCAGTTGGGGGCGAGGCCCATAATAGTATCAGTTTTGGGGCGAGGCCCATATCAGTATCAGTTTGGGGATGAGTCCCAGAGCCGAGGCCCACATCAGCATTAGTTTGAGGATGAGTCCCAGGGCCGAAGCCCACATCAGTATCAGTTTGGGGATGAGTCTCGAAGGTTGAGACCCACATCAGCGTCAGTTTAGGGGTGAGGCCCACATCGGTATCGGCTTAGGGGCGAGGCCCACATCAGCATCATGCATCCATGCATACATGCATACATATCACATACATATAATTTTTATTTTGTTCGCAGGATTGTAGCGGTTAAAGACCATCTCATCAGGCAACAGATGCCGAAAATGGCGTTCCAAAATGGAGCACACACAGCAAATGCCGAAAATGGCGTTCCAAAATGGAGCACACACAGAAAATGTCGAAAATGGCGTTCCAAAATGGAGCACAAGTAATAGATGTCGAAAGTGGCGTTCCAAACTGGAGCACACACAACAGATGCCGAAAATGGCGTTCCAAAATGGAGCACACGCAACAGGTGCAGAAAATGGCGTTCCAAAATGGAGCACACACAGCAAATGCCGAAAATGGCGTTCCAAAATGGAGCACACGTAACAAGATACCGAAAATGGCGTTCCAAAATGGAGCACACACAACAAATGCCGAAAATGGCGTTCCAAAATGGAGCACACATAGAAAATGCCAAAAATGGCGTTCCAAAATGGAGCACACGCAACAGATGCCGAAAATGGCGTTCCAAAATGGAACACACACAACAGATGCCGAAAATGGCACTCCAAAAATAGAGCACGGTTCGGGAATGAACCAGGGGTCGCAGCACTTCACCACCAAATCAACTCAACTCAACACATGGCAAGTCAAGTGGCAGCTGGCGAGCCAGGTAAGTAGAAATGCATTCCATAACTTTGATAGGATTGTTCAAAGTCACACACTACACAAGTCCCATCAAAGTGGGGGCGACTGTAGGCATTGCATTTTTGCATGTGAGTCCCTATGATGAGTCTCATTTGGAGGCACTACCTTTTTAGTCGAGGAAGTTGCGGGAAACGATTGTCGGAATGGAATCGGCATTTCATTAAATTTTATAAGCATGTTTAGCTCCAAGCTCGCTCGTTGACCTCCGTTTAGAGCACCTTTGCCCAGAAAAAAAAAAACCAAAAACCTTTTAATCTAGCCCATACACGCCTAACCCACTCACCAAGCCAAACCAAGCCCACACCACATCTAGCCCACACGCCCACCATGACTAGGCCCACACGCCCATCACCCTAAATTACACCCAATTAAATAAAATATTAAATTAAATATTAATTAGATAATGTAATTGAATTAAATAAAATAATTAAACCTTTACCAATTAAATAAATATAAAATATAATCATACATAATTTAGATAAATCAAATATATTAACTTCCTAACTAAACAAAATCATATACTAAATAAAGAAATATTACGCCTAATTAAAATCAATCATAACCAATTAAAAATATTGACTTCCTAATCTAACAAATTGTATTCCTAAACCAAGCCAATCAAATATTTAACCTTCCTAATCTAAACCAATCTTGTCTCCATCAAATCCATTGATTTCCTTATCCAACACCAAATCAAATCCTCTCTTTAATGCCAAAACCCATTTCCTTATGAGACAAGGAGAAGCCCTAGCCCTTGTCTATATAAACAACCCCTAACCAAAGCCATCATCTCCCTCCAAGTCCTCACACACGAAAATACAAAGAAAAAAAAGCTCTCCAATCACGCCCATACACAGAAGGAAAGCCTAGTTCATTCTAATAATATTCACATAAGAGATACAAGACATCAAAACCCTAAGACCTTGCATTGTCGTGAACACCACCTCCAATCTACCTCATTCACGCACATCACTCCTACACACAGCCATTGCCGCATCTAGCCTCCTCCACATCCCCAAACTCACGCCTAAACATACCTTGAAATAGCCCCTATAACCCCTCAAACTCACGCCAAACATCCTCTTCACGCTAATCACACCTTCACCCACTTAACGCCACCAATTAGCCATCACGTCCCTAACTTCATCCATAGCCTCTCACGTACCCTTCAATTTAGGCATCTATCTTACGCCACTGCCCTTGCCTTACACTCCCCCTCTGACCTGCCCACGCCACAATACACGAGCAAGCAAACATCCTTACAAATGTCCGCCATCTTACGCCACTACCCTTCATCCTCTCGTACAAGACTCACCTCGGCAACCCGTTAGCAGTAAAACACATTCACAAATCGTGAACCCTTCACGTCAAAACACAAATAAACCAGCACCATACTGCCTGAATCACGCACAAACACCACTCATCCACTGCCTCTCATTCGCAAGCCAACTATACCATTCACGCATGTATTATGAAATCTCATATGGTCATCTTTATCTTTGTACGCATCGTAATGAAAAGCACATTTATTCCATTGGTTGCATCATTTACCTTAGTCTTGGCCTAACTTAGTATAATTCATATATCCATGTTATGATAGCATTTGAGTATTATTTCTTGTAGTATATCGGATGGAAACCCAGATATAAATTTCGTAGCCGATTCCAAATGGACGGTAAGGCGGTCTGTACTTAGGATATAATTCCACGTACCACTTGGAAAAGTGCTCACATGTGTGTTTGTGTCCAGATTAGTTATCTTCTTTTGCACCACGTCATAGCGTGGTTACTTTAATGCCTAATTGCATCCTTAAGTGTCTTTTTGCATTATGTACTTTGTTTACTCTTTTATTTGTGCATGGACATGTAATGGCTATTTTTTTATGATATGTCTATGAAATCACATGCTCGCCATTATTTGATTCGCCTTTATTTGTGCTTGTGTTTTCATGAATACAATATGCCAATGAAGTTGTATGTTCGTTGCTACTTTGATGTACTTTCAAGCATGCAATCTTAGATGTGAAATATGCAAATTTAGGTGTAAGTTTTATTTTTGTGCATATGGATTTAGAAGCATGATGCTCTTGGAAATAAGTGTTACTTAAGCTTGATTAAGTTATTACACAAATCCTTTCATTACAAGTGACATAAGTAAGAGACCATTCTGAACCCAACGGTTTGAGGTCTTCCCTTGCGAGGGGTGAGTGCGGCCTTAAATCTCATTTTCCCGGTTCACACCGGGTGGAGACTCCATTATTCTCCGGTTTAGTCCCCCGTGGCTACTCCGTACTCCCGACTAGGCCGCGAGCCTAGAACAACATGCGTCGTCCAGTTTCTGTGTCCCACATTCGCGATGTTATCTAATTATTTATATCGTTATTTAATATCGAATAAATATGTTTAGGTGAAATATAAATAAATTATTTATATGGGATATTGTATAATTTATTCGGTAAGTTTAAAAATTTTAAAGTTACGATTTTGCCCGAACCGCGCCTTCCGCTGCGCCTGACCTTAATAAAATAGTATCAGAGCGAGTTTGATCCTACATCCATTACATTTGTCATGCTTGATATATGATATTTAATCCAATATTATTATATCTACATGCATGAGAAATTTAATTTGATTAAAATAAAGGTGTATGACACTTTTTAGGAATGTCCCCGCTTAATAAGGTTTTAAAGTAACTAGTATTAGGAATATTTATTTCTTGGTCCGCCTTGTCTGTACGAATACAAATGTTTTCCTGATGTTGTAGTTGATTTAATCACTTTGATTTAATCCAATTAAATCAAGTCAAAATCACTTATACTTACATCTTTTCAATTACCTAAATATCCTCAAATGGTAGAGATATTAATGAAATTACGATAAATCCCTTGTGTAATTTTGGATTAATCCAATTAATAAAATTGGGTCAAAGTAAATAATAAATATTATCCAATAACACTTAATTATCTTAGTTGATAATTATAATATTGAATATTATTTATTATAAAAAATTATCGGCTACTCAAGTTCTCAACGAGTACATTTCATATTGTGTGACTCTCTAAGTTCAGACATGTTCGTCTTATAAGCCTAGCTAATATATACATAATTTGCCCACCTTCGAAATCGTGAAGAACACGAACGACCTTTCTGAATTATACAAGTCGAGGTCATCACATATGTTTAACAATCCCTCTGTCATAGGCTATCTGAGTCGTGCTTAGAAAATATAGAATATACCGTCAAGTTTCTGAGGTGCACATCTCGTGTCAACGTGTCAATGATTCGTTACAACTAATGTGATCCACCTTAGGTGATCAGCTTTGCCAAATTCTTTAAGAATCGTGACTTAATCATATGGATACTAAAACCCCCTTTATGGTACACATACATGTCGACATATCCTATCTTGATAAGCACTTGATTAACGAGTGCATCGGTCCACACCCAACAAACATCTAAAAGCCAGACCATGAAAGGTTTCTAACATACATGACATCAAAGTGTGGAAGATCTCACATAAAATTAATGTTATCCTATAGTTAAAGGATCACATATGCTACTAAACTCGAAGAGATTCCCATTGACGGTGGTGTGTACTTTCAACTATTAAGAATCACCTATGAGTCATTCAGTATTCGCTCTAACGAATACCCACACGTCTATATGAGCTTAAAAAACTCATGGTATATTGGGTTAAACCATTAGAATCTAATTCCAATATACGACATGTGCTAGTCTTCTAGGTTATAGGAATTCGACCGTACTCTAAAACCAACGATTATGAATATTTACTTTAAAAATAGTTTATAACAGTAATACTATCTCAATGTCGGACCACCCAGCGTCCAGTATTACTAAATGACTCCTCTAAGGTCGATGTCATTCTTAGCATATTTATACATCAATCGAATATGCATAATGACATTACCAATAATAAAGTTTGAAATTAAAAAAGTAGTTATTTTATTAATAAATAATAAAATGTACAATACATTATTCGGATTGGCGCTCCAAGCACCAACTCCTACCACATTGATATCAATTCACCAGTGTCTCCTATCAATTTTTACCTTTTGGTGAAGTGGCAGTTTGGTTTGTTATATTTGATATTTTTCCTTGGAAAAGTGGCAATGTTTACTCATATTCGACATAATTTCTTTTTTGTATTTACTTTTTTTTGTTTTTTTTGTTTTTTTATAGCAATATATGGATTCACAAGATGTTGATGTTGATGATAAGGCCGATTGGTTTACGAGGAGTGAAACCACCTTTATTCGTATACTGCATGACCATGTTAAAAAAGGTGATCTACAAACATCTACATTCACTAAGAAAATATGGACAATTATAAGTGATGAGTTACATGAACAAACCTAAAAAAGATTCAATATAGGGCAACTTAAGTCCAAGTTTTCTGATTTATTAGCTCATATGAGATTTGGTTGGAGTGAAGCCATATCGTAAGAAAGGGTTAGAGCACTACCAAACTTTAGGGGAGATATTCTCTAAAATTTTTAAATTTTATAAATACGAAAAAAAAATTAAATTTTAAAAAAGGAAAAGTTTTAAAATTTTAGAGAGGCGGGAAATTTTAAAATTGTAGAGATATGACAAATTTTTAAATGGTACGGAGATGAAATTTTTAAATTTTATATAGAGGGAAAATTAAAATTTTTTGAATGGTGAAAAATTAAGAGATGTGAATTTTTTTAATTGTTGTATGTACATGTTCAATTCCACAAGACACCGTAATGTCTACCATAAGTTTCGACACACCATCATCCATTCGAGCCGACTAAAACAAAAAAGAATATTATTGTTTTTTTCTCGGGATAGTTTAAAAGAGGAGATAAGAAAAATGAGAAATCGATAATTGGAGTTGAGGTATGATAGAATTAAGAAAATTTTTGATGGTGTATTAGAGTTGAGATATAAAAAAATTGTGGTATATATATACAGGAAGAAAATACGAGAAGTGGTGAAAAGATTTTCGACACCTTATAGAGGTGAACGATATCAGATACATAACTATAGAGGACCAGGTCGAACACCTAGAGGTGACCAAGAGTTATTTAAGTATAGGCATTCATCATTGTGTGATGTAATTGAGCGATGCTTGGTTGTTTTAAAAGCGAGATTTGTTATTTTAAGAGACGTGCACAACTACAGTTTACGCAGGCAACATGTTATTCCTATAGCATGTTGTGTTTTACATATTTTTATTCGACAAGAAGTGACACGTCATAAGATATTTGAGGATTTTGATGTGCAATATATGATAATTGTGAAGGTGGAGATATTAGTAGACCACTATATATATATATACATATATATATATATATATATATATATATTATATATATATATATATATATATGGAATCGTTGGAAATCTCGCCGTCAAACTACTCATTCCGAGTTTGAGCGAAGCAGGTAAAATTCCCGACTGTTCAAGGCTCTTACAAGAAACTGTAGTAAATTCTCTAAATATATATAAATAGTATGGATGCAAGGAGGGTCATGACCCTTTAATAGTGACATTTGGGAAATGCACTAATATGTAGGGACATGTCCTCTAGAATTGGAAAAACTCACATTTAGGCTCCAAATGGTTTAAGGAATGGGTATAACCCTTAGGAGGATTACACTCCAAACCAAATGGTGCCCTCAAAGGCACTCTTCCATATATATATAAGGGAGCCTTATGTTCTTTCCTTAACATCCAGAAAATCATAAGTCTTGAGTCACAATATTTTTGTTTTGGAGTCAAGAGAGAGTTTCTAACATTCCTCCTTGTTCAAGTTCTTGTGAAAGGATTGCTCATTCTCAAGAAGAATCCAAGTAATCCTGGGAGAACGTTAGCACAAAATCCGTAGAGCACCGAGGCGGGGCTAATAAGTTCTTAAGGACAGAGGCACCTCGACTTGGACTTAAAGTTTCATATGTTTTCTATATTTTCCAGGTTTTTCTTACTTTTCTAAGTTTATGTTTAAATATTGGCATGATTCCATTGTTGTGCTTTAGAATGAGTATGATTGAATTCGCATGTTAAATTTCATTTAATGACACGTATTTATCCACAATCTTAAGAACTTATTACTTTTAGTGTTGTTAAATGAGAATTTGCATGTGTTAAAAGCCATTTTTCTGGAAAAATGTATTTTGTGCATGAAAAATATGCAAGGGCGTTCGAACTCCCGATGAACGCGTTGGCAAAACTTTGATTTTTCGTAATCTGGTTCGAACGCGTCTTCAAACGAAAGTCTTCTGCCCAAGAACGTTCGAACGAGTCTTCAAATGCAACACGAACATAAACTCTCTGGAACAGTTCGTTCGAACGCGTTCTCGAACGCTACACGAACGTGAACTCTCTGGACCACTTCGTTTGAACGCGTTTACGAACGCTACAAGAACGTGAACTCACTAGATTCATTCGAACGAAGAAACGAACGTGACACTAACAAAATTAATCTTGTAACTATTTTTAAGATTAAAATAGACTTAGAATAATTTATATTATCATAATATTAACTTCATAAAAATCATATATTGTAATCTTACACAAGTAATTACGTCCAAGCATGATTGATTAATACACATATAATTCTACATTTTTTTATTGTTGTATTGAGAATTGAAGTATAATACTAAGTTTGAATGTCTAAGATATTCTATTGAAAGTGTTTAAAGGATATTCTGTCAAAAAGGCGATAAGAGCCTAAGTGGGCAGGGACTTAAGTGGTTACTTCGGACCCCCCTCGTCCTCTAGGAATATTCCTCTATTTACTTGTCGTAAGAAATCTTAGTGGTAAATTCAAGGACTTGTGTTAATTGGTACTACTGTCCAATATAACAACGAGTGGATACTTAGTATATCACTTTAACAAGATCAATTATTGATCGTTGTACAATTTATCTTTTGTAGACTTATTGATTGTTGTTGTTTTCTAGTTACACATGGCTAATGGAAATATCGTAGTACCAGTCGCTCATGGAGAAAAACCGGAAAAGTTTGGTGGAGCAAACTTTAAACAATGGCAGAGTAAAATGTTATTCTATCTGACAACGCTGCAGTTGGCTAAGTACCTCAAAGATCCTCCGGGTCCTGTGGAGGGTGAAATGGAAACAGCCAAGAAACTGCGAGAAAAGACATGGTCGTCAGGCGACTTCTTGTGCAAGAACTACCTCTTGGGAGGACTTGACAAAACCCGTACAATGTGTACCAATGCATGATTTCTGCGAAGATTCTTTGGGAATCTCTCGAGAAGAAATACAAAACCGAGGATGCCAGGCAAAAGAAATTTATCGTGGGTAGGTTCCTGGACTATAAAATGGTAGATTCAAGAATGGTAATGTCTCAGTTGGGTGAACTACAATTGATCATTCATGAAATATTTGATGAAGGAATGAAACTCTGTGAGACGTTTCAAGTTGCCACAATCATTGAAAAGTTACCTCCATCATGGAAAGACTTCAGGAGCTATCTGAAACACAAAAAGAAGCAGATGAGCCTTGAAGACCTTGGAGTTTGATTGAGGATCGAAGAGGACAATAAGAAGTCCGAGAAGGTCAGCTACAAGACTATGGAGTCTAAGGCCAACATCGTCGAAGGTGTAAAGGGTAGCAAAAAGAGAAAGAACAGTGGATCTGATTCTTCCCAAGCAAATAAGAAGTTCAAAGGGAAGTGCTACAACTGTGGAAAAAATGGTCATATGGGAAATGACTGCAGAAACAATAAGTCTCAGGACAAAGGCAAGAAAAAGAAAAATGAGGCCCATGTCACTGAAGATGAGCAGCTAACTGATGTGATCTCAGATATGAACCACTCAGCAGTTGTAACAGAAGCCAACTTGGTTGGGAATCCAAGAGAATGGTGGGTAGGCAATGGGGCTACTCGTCATATCTGTGCTGATAGCAAGATGTTTTCCTCGTATCAGAAGGTCGATGGTGGCGATCATCTGACTATAGGAAACTCGTTTACCTCTAGAGTGGTTGGACAATGCACAATGGTTCTGAAGATGACATCCGGAAAGGAGCTTACATTGAAGAATGTTCTGCATGTTTCTGATATTCGGAAGAACTTAGTCTCGGGCTCTCTCCTTAGCAAGAATCGTTTTAAGCTTGTATTTGTTTCTGACAAGTTTGTATTGACCAAGAATGATGTTTATGTAGGAAAAAGATACATCACTGAGGGCCTTTTCAAATTCAATGTAATGACTGTCAATCGACACAGTGATAATAATAAAGCTACAAATTCCGCTTATATTATAGAGTCACAAAATATATGGCATGGGAGGTTAGGACATGTTAATTATGATACGATGCGTACATTAATTAACATGGACCGTATACCTAAATTTGTAATTGATAACCAACATAAATGTGAGGCATGTGTTGAAGAAAAAATGCATAGAACATCATTTCATTCCATAGAACGAAGTTCTGAACCCTCGGAACTTTTACACTCTGATGTGTGTGATATGAATATTGTGCAAACAATAGGCGGTAAAAAGTACTTTGTCACTTTTATCGATGATAGCACAAGATTTTGTTATGTGTATTTGCTGAGGAGCAAAGATGAAGCTACTGAGAGCTTTATACTGTTAAAGTTGGTGCTCGGAGTGTCAATCCGGATCGTATTTATGTTCGATTCATGAATGCGAACAATTCCTTTTTCCGTAATATTACTTATTTATGGTAATACTTCTTGTTTTTATATACATATTCAATATAATTACGATTAGATTGAAACTAAATAGAATTTAGTGATATGTATATATTAGACAAAGACCCGATAATATATAATATAGTGCGCGGTTACAAAGTAGTTTGTAATTGACATTGGGAAGTGTCACTACTAGAAGTATATTATCAAATAAAGTTCCTGGTCAAGATTTACTAACACGGGTCGGTTAGTAAAATCCGCTGAGACCAGTACACGTCGTATATCGAGACTTGGTCTGATGGTTTATCCCAATGAACCATGAGTCTGGGGAGACTCGTATAGGCGTGTAGGTGTTTATATTGGATAAACACTGAATGATTCACCGAATATTTCCTAATAGATGGTACACTAACGTTAATAGGAATCTTCTCAGGTCAAGTGAGCATAGTGGTCCTTTGACTTGAGATACCACTGTGGATATATGAGGTATCATTCACACTTTGATGGCAGTCACGTCACCGATCTATTTAGATCAGACCTTCGCATGTTCATTGGGTGTGGACTGATCCTCAGGATATCCTGTGCGTATCAAGATAGGATCCGTCAGTTCTGTGTACATAGCATATGTATTCAATGTGCAATTAGCAATCTGTTAAATCCATGGGCCTGTGGTACACTGTAGAAGTATGTTCTAAGTGTTATTAAGAGATTGCTAATAGAATCATCGATGAGATTATATCTATAGAGATTTGAAGTTTTTATCTATATCTCTGGGATAATCTGAATACCTGTGACGGAGGGATTATACGTATGCGATGACCTCGACTTGTATGATTCAGCGAGTATATTCGTGTTCGTCATAATTTACGGGTAGGTAGATTATGGACACGAAATTATATTTCGTGACGGATATGTCTGAATCTAGAGAGTCTCACTAATGAAACATACTCGTAGAGCACTAGGGCAACTATTATAAATAATATTGATTATTTATAAATCATTTAACGATTAAACGAAAAGATACATGCATAGGGGCTATTCGGTCATTTCCAAATTAATGTGTATTTGGATTTAATATATGATTTTATTAAATACATATTAATTATTTGTCAAATAAAGTATTTGACACTTGTCACCAATATATGTATTATGGAATATTTAAAGTAAATATGATACATATTTTTAGATATTTGTATTAAGTAATTATCTAATTATTTAATTGTTAAATAATTAGAATAATTTAATACATTTATCTATATCATGATTATGGTTAGACTTGGCTAAGTGTAATTGGTTACACTTGTATTAGTTATAAAGAAGAAGAAGTCAATTTGAATTTCGCTTCCTTTTTAAATGTTAAAAAAATTACAAATTTTTTTTTCCTTTTATGTCCATTTCGTCCAAACCCTAGTATATAAGGGTTTCATTTTTCATTTGCTTAATAATTCTAAGCTTTCAAAGAACACAAAAACATAACAGACTTGAGAGGAAAAGTGAAGAAACCAAGAAGAAAAATGAGAAAGCATGGAAATTAGTAAGTAATTTCAACTTTTCTTTAGAAGGAAAAATGTTTCTTTTGTTCTTCGCTACAACATATGTTGTTCTCTTATTTCTCTACTATCTTTTATTTGTGTTATGAAGTTTGGAAGCATGAATGAAAGATGTATGCATGTATATAAACAAAGTTTGCTTATTAATGGTTAATAAGCACACTTTTGGTCATTAGATTATTTGGTTGCCATTATAGAGTTGCTTAGCCACTCATAAATGACCTAGAATTATTCTTGAGTTTTTTCATGATGGTGAGACTTGTTTGGTATGGTAAGGATTGAATTAAAGTAATGAATTTGTTTAATTTGGTGTAATTTATCAATTTGTGGAATTATAAAATTAGGGTTCATAACCCTTTCCAAATTTAGGGCTTTTCATATATATGTTGTAATTTGATGTATATATGATGTATATTAAATTTGGGATTGATTGGATGTGATCTTGACATGTTTTGAACTAAAAAGTACCAAATTACAAATCCTGGAAAATTAAGGGACCTCTCGGTAATTTGGGAAAAATTGTTTTCTTGAATTTCAATTTGTATTTTCATGTATAAGACATGTATAAATCATTTTAGTAGTGATTTGGAATCACCTAATTACGTATTTGACAAATTAGGACTAAAATGATCAAAATGTAAAGTTTAGGGGAATTTCCGTAATTACTGAAAAATCTGGAAAACTTTTCAGATTTATGTTTTAATGTATATTTGATGTACAAATCATTTTGATTGTGATTGAAAATCACCTAAGCTTGTTTTGAACAACTTATGACTAAAATGATTAAAATGGAAAGTTTTGGGGTTGTATGGTAATTTACTGAAATTATGATTTCTGGGTTAAAAATTTCTGTTTTTGAGTATTGAGTGATTAAAATAAATAAGTTTATTTTAATTACCCAAGAAAAATTAAAGAAATGGGAAAATTTGATTTTCCCGCATTCCGATGTGTAACCCGGGTATTTTGCCCAAAACCCCAACATATACACTATAAGAACGAAGTTGAAAATCAACTTGGCAAGAAAATCAAAAGAATCAGGAGTGATAGAGGTGGTGAATATGTGTCACCATATGGTGAATATTGTTCCAATCATGGAATTATTCACGAAAATATTGCTCCTTATTCTCCTCAACAAAACGGGATTGTTGAGCACAAAAACCGAACGTTGAAGGAAATGACGAACACCATGTTGAAAAGCTCTGGTTTACCCTAGAACTTGTGGGGGGAAGCCTTACTTTCCGCCAACTACGTTCTGAACAAGCTACCTCACAGAAGATTGGACAAGACACCATATGAATTATGGAAAGGTCACGTACCTACCTACAAATATCTGAAAGTGTGGGGGTGTCTTGTTGGGAAGCGGCCGCGAGTGCGCAGCGGAAAATCAAGAAAAAATCAAATTATGATGCCGCTATCCCTTTGCCCAAGACCCATTTGTTTTGATTATTCTACAAGCCTAGACATGTTACTATATATTCTAAGCATAAAAACTCATAAAACATGCAAAGAACATAAACCTAAACATGCTAACTATCATAAGAACTCTAATTAAAATAAAGAAAGAAAAAGACTTACTTGAACCGAAGACTCCTCCAGTCCTCCCTCCAATCTACAAGATTTTCTCGAACTCAGCAAGCTCTTCCACGTTCCAAAGAGCCACCCAAGTGTGTGGCCTCCAAAGATGCACACACCAAAGCCAAAACTCAACGGCAAGACTACGCCTTGAGTGCACGGGTATTTTTCCCTTGGTGCTAGCCTAGATAAATACCTCAAAACTTTTAACGCGAGGTTCCTCTAGTCAATTAGACTTAATGATCCTCAAAATCAGTGGCTTACTCTTAAACTTTAGAGTTGAAAGGTTTGGTGTAGCAAATTTGTGAAGAATTCTTTGGGTTTATATAGTGCTCCAAAGACAACAAAATTAATTAAGAATCTGATGTGGGATAAATGATAATTTAATCTTAGCCATTGGATCTTAATTAAGTGGTTTAATGAGATTATAAAACCCTAATAAGAGTTTGGGCCGAATTGGAATTCAAAACAAATAACAAATACATTTTTTTTACTATTCACTTTTTTTTATTTATTTATTCCAATTCCCAAAGTGCCCCTATCGTCATTCACCAATCCCTAAGCCACTATGAAACCTCATAAATGATCTGTTCAATAATTAAACACATTGAACCATTTATGAACAATTTCTACAACAATCATATATGGTGTTAAATTTGTACTGTGCACTGTTAACCATTGATTTCGACTTTGTTGTGTGTGACCTTTTGGGTTACCCTCAAGTTGGACATGAAATGAATCGTGATAATTTAATCGAACATAAATTATCCTCCAATCAGATGGTCGTTCAAATTCAATGACCAAGGTTGACATCTAGCAACATGCCAAGGCCCCCAAATGAGAATGAAAGATATATATATGAGGCCCTTAGGGTGGCCTCTAACACTCTAGGGTGAAGCTGGAATGATTTAAAACTGATTTGGGAAAGTTTTTGATCACGCGTCATGACGCCACCCCTTGGGCATCGCAACGCTCACACACACGTTGATGATCCAGTAGGCATCTCTACTTTCGCATCGCGACTCAAAAAATTTCAGAAACATATCTGGGAAAATTCCCAGTACCCGTCGCGACACTGCGCGTTCGACGTCACGATGCGAGGCCAATTTCTGGTCTTTTACTTTAACCTTTCATGCTTAGTTTGCTCAACACTCTTCCCATACTTCCATACTATAATTTCTATTCATCAATTCCTTAAACTATCATATACAAGCATGTTAGAACCATACTCGATCATCAATTTAACTCCTTAGTTTCATAATTCCAACTTAGCTCAACTTTAAGGATTAAAAAAAATTAGACTTTTCTCTATATAATCAAACTCCATACTTATTATATCACTAAATGTAATTCCAAATAGGTTACTAACACTATCATAACTTCATATCATCACGATTCCATAATTAAAAATTTGGGTCAAAATCCCTTACCATAATTTGCTTGATTTTCTTCATCTTCCAAGCCTTCAATGGTTGTCAATCTTCCTCCTAGCTTGATATGTGAGGGTTTGATATTTGTCTCTTCTTCATTTCTTCTCCTTTCTTCATTTTTCTTTCTTTTTCTTTTTCTTTCTCATTCTTACTCCTCTATCACGTTTCTTTCTTCTTCATTTCTTATTGATGCTTGAATGGTAATCCTATTTATACTATGGCTTAATTGAATAATAAGCAATGCTTTAAATTTTTAAGGAAATGTGTAGAATTCTCTAGAGTCATCTCTGGTTACTATTCATCCATATTTTTTATCTGTATTTTTGACTTACTTCGGGTTCGAATTTGGAAAAATATTCGACGTGAAAGTTGTAGATCTCGATCTCATCTTTCCGATGATATAAAATCATAAAATTAGGAGTTTATTTGAGAAATATATGGCCCAACTACTATGGGCTGTCTAGAATAGAACATCGTATCATCTAGTATCAGAATCTTGAAGAATTTTCCGATCATTCCCAAAATCATTTCATGAGAGTATATGTGTCCAAACATAATTTATATCATGTGATAATCATCCCACAGTGTAATAGTAGTTCAATATTACCGGTCGTTATAAATTCTCCCCCCCTTAAATAGGATTCGTCCTCAAATCTCTTATGGACTTAACTCGTAGATTTATATTGGTCGAGGATATTTATGTCTCTGCTTATCCTTATATTCCTTAATTTCCTTTCTGATCTTCTGTTCGAGATGTTAATACTAAAACCTCTGGAAATCTCTTGTCATGCTTGTACATACAACTCTAAAGTTTGTGGGCCTTAGTGAATAATTCCTTGAATTCCTGACTGAAAGGTAATTCCTTAATCTCATTCCATGAACCTCTGCTCAGTACTCTAAATTTATCGTCATACTACCATTATCTATATGCATCACAGAAACGTTATTTCTAAACCTCCAACTATATTCAACATCTTTTATCTCAATTATTCACATGAGTTATTATTTCCAAAATTGTATTATATTCGTGGTCTGTTGTCTCACTTATCTTAGTTCCATTCTGATTTGAAACCCCTAATACATCTTGCCATGACAATAATAATTCCTAGTTATCATTAGGGACTTTGTTATTCTTCATATTTAAGGTATTACTATTATACTTTTGCACTAAAACTATTAACTCTTTCTCTTTTCTCCTTACTAAACTCTTACCGCTTATGAGCACTTTTCTTCGAGTGTTCACATTTTCGACTATCTATGGATTTAGGACTTTATAACCCACAACTAACTTCTTCATGTACTCTCACTGTCAATCGATGGCTCCCAACTTAAGACGTTACTTCATGGTAGTTTTCTCTGGCGATCCTCTCGGTTGGCTAAGGAGTTTGGGACAAAGTATTTATGTTGGAGTTCTAAGGTCCCGAGGATCGAATAACAAGCATAAAAACACATGTGAATACATCGAAGAAATTTACGGAATACTTACATTGAGCGGTTGAGCGATGCGGTGAAGAACAAAAAATATTTTTCTGCCCTCCAACAGCTCACGATAGTTCACTGTTTTTCTACCTCCATTTTCGGTCCTCCAAGTGTGCTCCAAGCTTATCATGGTGATTCCATGCTCATGAAGTGAGTTCCCTATCACCTTTGTATGGATACTATGTGTGCTAGCACTCAAGAAATTTTCCATAAATTTCCCTTGCTTCTCTTTAGTTCTCGGTAAAACAGAAAAAAGAAAGAAGAAATCGGTCCAAGACCGTGAGAGAGAGAGGATGGAAAAAGAGAGAGAGATGGAAATGTGTATTAGATTAATTTTATTCCAAAAACAATTAAACATATATCATATACCACTTTCAAAAAGTCAACAAGGTTTTGGAGCCAAAATTTGGCAATTAATTGCTTCCAACAACCCACATCAACTATTCACATCACTCAATCAATCAATGTGACAAGTTATCACATCACTCAAAGTGACTAATGATTTGACGCTTGATGCGACTAGCGATTTGATGTTTGATGTGACTTGTGTGTCGCACTCGAATTCGAAATGCGAATGCGCTCGCAAACATTCCCGGGCTCGGGTTCGCTAATTCCAAAATAACGAATTTTCCGTTGCAACGCAATTAAATGATTATGCCTAGCGAAATCATTATTCACGTCGCTAACGAATTAATTCTAAATTAATTCGTTCGCCCGAATTAAAATCTAATTTCAATTCCGCGTCGAAATCCAATTTCGTTTAATATATCGAATATATTAATTTATCGATTAATTCCAAATTAATCATTATCTCTCTTTAATAATATTTTATCCCAGATAAAATATCTCTGTAATTAATCCCAGATTAATTAAAGTGCGAGTCATACGTCATCGGTGAATCTTCGGGAAGCGACCCATGAGATCCCCGGATATGTTGGCAGTAAATACGGTCGTCGGACTATCCGAACACGTAAGTACCTAGTACTACGTTTGTACCGATTTACAAGACAAGGTTGGCTTCTAGCAAAGCGCCATGCCTACCCAATTCTCCAGAAATATCCTTACAGGAATATATGATCTATATCAGACGTAGTATACGTAGTATTGCGTATTTCGATCCAGTATCGGATGATCACATGCAAGGCCTGGGGCTGGTACAGTGTCTGCCCCGTACGAAGCATATATCGGATCACTAGCAACTAGTCTCTTTATTATCGGATAATCATGACCAAGTCATATTATCCCGATGGTTGCAACCCTTAGAGAACCAGTTATGTATCCCTGCGCGATCATCATCTCCATATGACTGGAGTGATACTTCCGTCTTGACATCACACCCAACACACTACGATTCTCAATATACCCAGTAGAGGCGTACACAGAACCTGTTAAAGCCCTGGACGACCAAAACCAAAGCATATTGATTGTCGCAAGTATTAGCGGTGCAAGTCTTAGGTTAAGACCAAATACACCTACCCTGATTTCGGACTTCCATAGACACATAGTCATACTACCAATGGAATTCCGAGGGGTCTATCCAGAGCGAAGCTGTTTCCTGTACCATCGGTAAACACAACCTCCTATTACACTTACATGAGTATCCTATACCCAAATATATGAGAACTATGTCGTTATGCCCTCACAACGCGCACAAGTGTAATACTAGTCTTTTACACATTATCGATGTCCAATCTCGATAATACTCTGACTATGGATATTTAATGATTAAACCTTCGTGGATTGATACTGTCTCATATCATCTCAATCCAGGTACTAATCATAAGGACCTCCTATCATTTATACATCTTGGTGATCTAATCACAAATGATAAGAGAGCAATCTCCTTTGCCACATAGTTAATTTGTACAACAACACCATGATCTGTACAAATAGTGACGCTATGGGTCATAACTGTCCAACAATCACCCACTTGGCCTATAGCCAGTCACTCGAGTGTCCTACACCCGAACTATGTACGGTTCGCTCAAATTACTGAAAAAAAGTCTTTCGTCAGCGGATTTGCATGATTATCATCTGATGCGATCTATTCGATCATCACATCGCCACGATGTTTGATCCGAACGAATTAGATGTATCGAAGTATATATCTGGATCGTTGATGAGACCATTAATTCTTTAGCATGCGCTGTAACCTAGCTCAATTGCTAACAGAACTATATCTAATCTAATTAGATTTGATATCGACCCAAATGGCTTCTATTGCTGCCTTAGCTGCAGCAATAATCCACTTTTGTTGTTTATTCGGTAACAGTATCTTGCTTGGAAGATTTCCAGCTCACTGTTCCGTTATTCAAACTTTATAGTACTGTTGTTATGACTTATAGTCGTTATTATCGGTTAGGAAACTTGCAGCAGTGATCTCAGTCACTTCAAGTTCTCCTTCTCCATATTAAAAGGAAGCATCCTTAGTTCTCTAAGATACTAACGGATGTTCTTAACATCAATCCAGTGACTATCACTTGGATTGGCCCGATTGTGAATACATATGCTCAAAGCGTATGAGACATCAGGTCGCGTACATTTATTTCAATGTACGGGTTCTCGGAGAGTACTAACAACTTTAAATCTATCCCAGTAGATCTTTATTCCTAGAATAAATGTTATTTTCTCCCAAGTATTCTACGGAGAATTTTCTCAAAAGCCAAGCTTTCATCGATTGTATTTTGGGAATATTATTTCCAAGAAATGATATGTCATTATTTTATAGGACATTCATTGTCAATGCGCTCCCACTAACCTCCTTATATACACAAGAATCATTTTCGTTTTGAATTAAATCATACACCATTATGATTACATCAAAACGATAATTCCAAGAACGCAATGCTTGCTTCAATCCATCCATGGATCGAATAACCTGCAAACCTTGTTTGCTAGTTTTGGTACGACAAAACCGTCAGGATGTTGTAAACATCCTCCAAAAGATTTCCGTTAAGGAAAGCGGTTTTGGAATTTAGCTGCCACATTTCATAAATGAAACATGCAGTATTAGCAAGCATTATCCAAATGGATTTACCGTGGCAACAGTTAAAATATTTTGTTGTAATCAACACAATGTTGATAACGATACATTTTCGCTACAAGCCTAGCTTAGTACGTTGGTATGTTGCCATCCATGTTTGTCTTCCTTGAAGACTTATGTTGTACCAATAGGCACAATGCCTTGTGGTACAATAACTGGTATCCAAACATAGTTGGTATACATGGAATCCATTTTGGATATCATGGCACTTTGCCATAATAGGGAGTCGATACCTTGTATCACTTCCTCTTACGTAGTCAGTTCGTCTTCCTCAATAAGATTGGCATCTTTATGAGGTGAGATCAGAAACCCATACCCCATGTTGTTTTCTGACTCTCTCCGACCTACGCGGTTCTTGTGTATTCGAAGACTACTGGTACAGTTTCATCCTTGATGAACTGTTTGTGTTCCATGAAGGACTCTGTGCTTTGAACAGTATTACTCTGATTTTCATCGAGTTTTACTATCCTCCCACTTACCACTGCATATCGGTATTCCTCTTAGGAAAACCGCATGGCGAGCAACAATAACATTGTTCTCTTGTGAGTTGTATAAGTACTATACTTTAGTTTCCCTATGATAACCTACAATTAGACACTTATCCAATTTGGGTTTTAGTTTGGTATCATCCAAACATATGCTTAGCATACCCAAATAATCAGGAATGAGAAACCCGGTTTCATTCATGTTCATATCTAATATGAAATATGTCAAACAAATTTTTTTTTTTTATGGAATCTTATTCAAAATAAGTTCTGCACTATTTATGCGTATCCATTGAATGAAATGGTAGCTCAGAGCGACTCATGATTAACCTTATCATGTCCAACAAAATTCGGTTTATACGTTCGGACACACCGTCAAATTGACGTGTTCCGGGAGGAGTCCTCATTGAAATAATACTATACTCTTTCAAGTATATGAGAAACTTATTGCTTAAGTATTTTCATCATGGTCTAACCGTGATGGTTTTATACTTTAGCCGATCTGTTTGTCTATTTCGTATCGAAACTCTAAAAGTTTCTTATTTGTGTTTCGAAGAAACACATAACCATAACGCGATGCCACTTCCGTAAAGGTCACGAAATATTCATATCCACCTCTAGCCTAGCTAGACATGGGCCCACTTGCTTCACTATGAACTAGGGCTAACATATTGGTGGCATTTACATTTTTACCAAGTAAAGATGGTTTAGGCACCTTGCCCAATAAACTAGATTCGTAGACTTTATCAAATTTTTCCTAGTATCCACTCTTCAAAAGTGTGGATATACGAGTCTTGTTTAATTGTGTCCCAGACAACAATGCCATAATTAAGTTTCATCTGATCAAATCAGTTTGAGCTATTTGTTTGTCATGTAATATGTTTGAGATTTATTTATATTCAAAATATAAATACTGTTATTCACATCTAATGTGTTTATCTCAATATCATCTTTATATAATAAAACACTTTAGTGTTCTAGAATATAAAGGTATACCCGCAACGGGTTAAACCCTGATATAGAGATAATGTATCTAGTCAAACTAGTTACATTTTAACAGTTTCCTAATTTAAGTACACACCCAAAGGGTAGTTCTTAAACTTAGGTGTCTACGGTTAAAACAGCGACTTTCGTTCCGTTTCCGATTCGCAGATAAATCTCAAATGAAGTCAGTATCCTACTCATAGCAGATTCTGCACATCAGTACATATTGATGTACCACACTAAGTATTTAAAATCTAATTTTAATACTAGTAATGAACATAGTTTATGACAAACATATTTGAAGCTGGATCCTTGCCCCTATTCAATTCCTTCATGTCTGCTTTGTCCAAACGGCAGTCACGCTTCTGCGATCCCGTTTGCCACATTTTAGGCAGACATTTTGGGATATGTCATTTATCTTCATAGAAGATTATAATGATTTTTCCTTTGCCCTTTTTCACATTCCAGAAGCCTTTGGCCAAGCCTTTGGCCTTCTAGAATGTTGAAGTAATATGCGCCTTGCGCTTTTTGCCTTATTGCAAACTTTGGCTTTGACTCCTTGAGTATAGCCATTAACTCTCCAAGAGTTTACTATTGCAATTTAGTACTTCAAAATCTAAATATAGATTTATGAAGATCCTTCAATTTCATTATCATACTTTAAGGATCTAATCCTTAGTTCTGATTAAGAAATTAAGAAGTCTTGTTGGCAAGCCTAATGGATTAAGCACTAAAGTTATCATCACATGAATCTTCCAAAGATCATGCTCCACTATTTGCTTAACTTCGGGCTTAGGCTTAATATGTTATTTTATTAAATAAAGTAACTTATTAGTTTCCATGACTATCCTGAAACTTTATTCCCAATTTGAAAATTAAAGTCATTTAAAACATTATTCACCCAGGATTATGTTTTAAACATCAATCTTTCAATTTATCTTTGATTCTAATAGTCCAACTATTTAATCAACGATTTGAGGTACTATTTATTATAATGATTATTATAGTCCAACTATTTAATCAACGATAATTTAATCTAATTTAAATTCAATTATATTGATTACTATAATCCAATTATAAAATCAACTATAATCGAAATAGTTTGAATACAGTCCAGCTGTTTATTTAAAACAACCATTTAAATATTAGTCCAACTAACATTTAATTTATTTGACGTGATATTTGAAATGAGCGCGTATGGCAAGTAATTAAACGAATATTGCAAATTTAATTCTTACCTCCCACTATTTTTCGGCGAGCCTCTAACCCTCTGTCGAGTATTCGGGAAACCGTGTTTCCTAGTGGGCTAGGATCCCGTTAAATGTCACACAATCTTGACTTTAGCCAACAAATTGTATGATAATTAACTAGGTATATCTCTAAGATCAATTGGATCTCATCCAATTCCTAGATCCAGTAGGGGGGCATCCAAGTCCGAAACATATATCTTATATATGTCAATATATCCAATATATTACCTAACCTTTTTCCTCTGAATCAACTAAGCCTTGGCTTTGGCACAACAAACTTAGTGATCCCAGTTAAGTGGAACCCATTGAACATGGAAAGCTTCGTAATCAATGTCGATGGATAAGAAGTGGTCTTGACTTTGGCCAACAAACCACAACTTGGACAAGACACCGATATGGAACAAAGCTCTCGTGATTCAAACACATCCTCGACGGACAAAGGTCTTGACTTTGGCCAACAACAACCAATGCCAGTCTTAGATCTTGAGTAAGAATCACTCAATGGAAGGAAAAACGCTTAACATTATTTGAGGGTTTTTGCGTGCAAATTGGCAACCAATTTATTATCTTTGTTAAGGTCTCATCATCATACACCCTTAAACATGCATTCTAAACACATAATAAAGCGCGTATAATTAAATAATAATGATATGCGGATGGATACTTTATACATTGATCACAGATCAAATCTCTCACTTTCCTCTCTCCCGCTAGCACAAGTATTGCTTCTACCCGTTACACTACACTTCTAAAGAAACCTCATTTACATTGAGGGGAATAGGTGAGAAGAGAAATACAAAGAGTATGGAGGTAATAGGCTGGACACGCAGGTCCAATTAATAAATTCCAAATTTATTACAACAATTTCTAAAATTTCCCCACCCATCTAATATCCATCTGATATACATTATTCATGCATCGCAACCATGTATTCACACAAGCATGTTATCAATCAATCTAATCCAATTAATTAATCTGATATTAGTGACCATCCAATGTTCAAACAACGATTTGATTTTGCACGAGTCCAACTCGTTTTGCGAATAAGTACTCAAAGTACAAATTCTTGAATTAAATTAAACTACAACATTAAATCCAATTTAATATGTATTTAATATTAATTCACTATTTAATTCCAAATTAAATATTACACTTTATTAACGAACCTTTACGACTTAAATTCCAAATTTAATCGTTATGGGTCTCAAAGCCCGATTAACGTCCAACGTTAATTTAATTAAAGTCCAATAGGCTTTCAATTAATTTCTTTAAGGCTTGGACTTTTGGTCAACTTGGGTCAAACCCAATAACCAAAGCCCAATCAAGGAGTAACCCCATAAGCCTAGAAATCAATTTAGGCCCATTAGGCCCAATTAAACTTTAAGGTCCATTTGTCATAATTGGACTTTATGGAATTTGTTTTGGCCCAATTGGATCCAACCAATTTAGTCTAAACCTAACTTGGTACAACCAAGCCCAATTAGCCCATTTACAACATTTTAAGCCCAAATCCAATTTAAGCCCAACTAATTTAATTCCAAAAATTCCAAATTTCTCAATTAAATTAACTAAAGTGTATTACACAATTAATTACCCAAATCAATATTTCCAAAACACAAATTTGTACAATTAATCATGCTTATCAACATTAAAACATGTCCAACACATTTTAACAAAAAATCAAACCCAATTCATGCTTATCAACTCTCGGCAATTTGGGGTTTTCAAAATCGATTCGGTTTCAATCAAATTAAATCCACAATCAACATTTCCCAATTGATTCCAACTCATTCAATGAATCAAAATCAAAAAATCCAAGACATTTAGGGCACTCATCATTTTCGGCCAAGCCTAAAATTTGGGCAAATTTGTTCCAAACAATTTTTCATGAAATTGATCCAATCAATTTTCAATTAAACTACATTTAAGCATACTAAATCATCCAATTTCATTAAATCATGCTCAAATACAATTTACCCAATTTTAAGCCCTAAATCGGTTTCATGCTTTTAACAACGCTTTGATACCATTGTTGGAGTTATACGGTCCCGAGGATCGAATAACAAGCATAAAAACACATGTGAATACATCGAAGAAAGTTGCGGAATACTTACATCGAGCGGTTGAGCGATGCGATGAAGAACAAAAAATCTTTTTCTGCCCTTCAACAGCTCACGGCAGTTCACTGTTTTTCTACCTTCATTTTCGGTCCTCCAAGTGTGCTCCAAGCTACAAGCTTATCATGGTGATTCCATGCTCATGAAGTGAGTTCCCTATCACCTTTGTATGACTCCTATGTGTGCTAGCACTCAAGAAATTTTCCACAAATTTCCCTTGCTTCTCTTTAGTTCTCGGTAAAACAGAAAACAAAAGGAAGAAATCGGTCCAAGACCGTGAGAGAGAGATGAGGGAAAAAGAGAGAGAGATGGAAATGTGTATTAGATTAATTGTATTCCAAAAATAATTAAACATATACCATATACCACTTTCAAAAAGTCAACAAGGTTTTGGAGCCAAAATTTGGCAATTAATTGCTTCCAACAACCCACATCAACTATTCACATCACTCAATCAATCAATGTGACAAGTTGTCACATCACTCAAAGTGACTAATGATTTGACGCTTGATGCGACTAGCGATTTGACGCTTGATGTGACTTGTGTGTCGCACTCGAATTCGAAATGCGAATGCGCTCGCAAACACTCCGGGGCTCGGGTTCGCTAATTCCAAATTAACGAATTTTCTGTTGCGACGCAATTAAATGATTATGCCTAGTGAAATCACTATTCACGTCGCTAACGAATTAATTCTAAATTAATTAGTTCGCCCGAATTAAAATCTAATTTCAATTCCGCGTCGAAATCCAATTTCGTTTAATATATCGAATATATTAATTTATCGATTAATTCCAAATTAATCATTATCTCTCTTTTAATAATATTTTATCCCAGATAAAATATCTCCGTAATTAATCCCAGATTAATTTTCTCTCTCATCTAATTAATCCCAGATTAATTAAAGTGCGAGTCATACGTCATCGGTGAATCTTCGGGAAGCGGCCCATGAGATCCCCGGATATGTTGGCAGTAAGTACGGTCGTCGGACTATCCGAACACGTAAGTACCTAGTACTATGTTTGTACCGATTTACAAGACAATGTTGGCTTCTAGCAAAACGCCATGCCTACCCAATTCTCCAGAAATATCCTTACAGGAATATATGATCTATATCAGGCGTAGTATACGTAGTATTGCGTATTTCGATCCAGTATCGGATGATCACATGCAAGGCCTGGGGCTGGTACAGTGTCTGCCCCGTACGAAGCATATATCGGATCACTAGCAACTAGTTTCTTTATTATCGGATAATCATGACCAAGTCATATTATCCCGATGGTTGCAACCCTTAGAGAACCAGTTCTGTATCCATGCGCGATCATCATCTCCATATGACTGGAGTGATACTTCTGTCTTGACATCACACCCAACACACTACGATTCTCAATATATCCAGCAGAGGCGTACACAGAACCTGTTAAAGCCCTGGACAACCAAAAACCAAAGCATATTGATTGTCGCAAGTATTAGCGGTGCAAGTCTCAGGTTAAGACCAAATACACCTACCCTGATTTCGGACTTCCATAGACACATAGTCATACTACCAATGGAATTCCGAGGGGTCTATCCAGAGCGAAGCTGTTTCCCGTACCATCGGTAAACACAACCTCCTATTACACTTGCATGAGTATCATATACCCAAATATATGATAACTATGTCGTTATGCCCTCACAACGCGCACAAGTGTAATACTAGTCTTTTACGCATTATCGATGTCCAATCTCGATAATACTCTGACTATGGATATTTAATGATTAAACCTTCGTGGATTGATACTGTCTCATATCATCTCAATCCAAGTACTAATCATAAGGACCTCCTATCATTTATACATCTTGGTGATCTAATCACAAATGATAAGAGAGCAATCTCTTTTGTCACATAGTTGATTTGTACAACAACACCATGATCTGTACAAATAGTGATACTATGGGTCATAACTGTCCAACAATCTCCCACTAAGCCCGACCATGTGCACAGTTATGCTAAAACTATGTTATTTATTATTAGTGTTGGCTCTGGTTAAACTGGTCTGCTTTACTCTTCTACTCCTTTGATTCCTTTTTTGGTACAAGTACGGTTACTATCTTTTATACTAATTATTCATTTTTTGCCTACTTGCACTCTAGAATGTTCCACCTTCAATTATCCCTTAAATCTTATCTTGTTAAAAGTTATCTCGATCTCAATAATTCTGGTATTCTTAGTTTCCTTGACCATCTCTAAGTTGTACTTAGTATCTTCATGAGTTCTCCTATTTATTATGCTCAACGATACGGATCACTATCATCCATCTTTCTCCCTTTTCTTTATACGATAAAATTTCAGTCTTATCCTAGTTTTGAAAAGCTTACTATTTTGTAGTACCATTGAAATTTTGTTTTATCATTATACACCTCTGTCATTGTTTGTCTGGTATCTATTTTATTATCGTCTTATCTCAACAGTTTTACCTCTACCTTTCACTTGATGTCCTTCTTGTCTTCTTTCATGTTCTTAACTATTTATGGAATTATTGGTTCTTTTGTATCTGTCTCTCACCTTGAGGGGCATCAATCTTTACAATTCTATGGTTATTGCTATTATTGGTTCTTTTACATTCTGTTATTTCTTAACTATTATTTTCTCTCTTATTTATCTCATATAGATGGTCTTTCTTCTAAACCTTTCTACTTAGCACCATTTTCTCCTTTTCCCCGTTCTTGTACTACATCTGAAGATTTTTATATTTCGGCCTACTTTACTGTGTATTCAATTGCTCCTGGGAATATCTTTAAAGTAAAAATCGGGGTCTATCTTTGCTGTTATTGTCTATCGAGGGGTTGGGAGGGTGGGGGTTTAGTCTTGATGTCTTTTTGGTGATGATAGTCTCACTAGCTACAGATACAATGGTTGTACTTACTGCTTATCTATAAGCCTAAATCTCTCGTGTTTACCCGTCTGGCATCGACTCTCGTACTAAAATCATTTTGCTAGATATTACGTAAGTTTCTTGCTTCAATTTACTGTCGATCCTTCTTTCGACTATCGATTATACTACTTTTTGTCGTGAACCTTTTCTAGAGTCATACTTTCTAAATATTCTATTATGTTGTCTCTGTATTTCTTCCTACTAGTTTTTGTTGCTTAGATGTCTGAAGTCATTACTCTCTCTCGGAGTCCTACTATACCTCTTCTGTTATTGTTCCATATGAATTTTACTCTTCTACTTAGATTTTCTTCTCATTTCAGTTCCTTGAACTTCTTTTGTCTCCACTCCCCTGAAACTCCATCAACATTGATTGCTTAGGACATCTCTATTAAATCCTTTGGTTCAAGTACCATTCTCTTACTAGTTCTTTCATTACAATACAATGAGACTCTTTATAAATTACATATGTTGTATTATTGAGAATTTTCCTCTCTGGTTTCTTACTCTTCTGAGTCTTTGCCTCCTTAAGGTTCTCAATTCAACGATGATTCCTAGATTTAGCTCTATTTTCTGTGTTTTCAAATTATTCTATATATAAAAAAAATATTGCCATCTTATTATTCTTATCTATGTCTCGTTGCACTCGTTGGCTCGGTGATCTAGCCATCTTATAATCTGTGTATTCTATTAAATACACTTCTTTACTGTTTTATTTCTTTACTGGGCTCTAAGTAGAGGGGTGTGTACCTACATTCCATAGGGATTTGAGAACCCGCATTTGTATTATTTTTCTTAAGCTTGGTGACGATCTGGTTAGATGTCCACACGCTTACTTAGAGTTTAGTAGATTATTCCCATTATAGTGTGGTTGATGCAGATGATGGGGAAATGCCATTAGTAAGGGTTGATGTAGATCCAGGAACTGTGGATAGAAATTATGTGAACAAACTTAGTGGTTGTAGGTCTAAAGAAGAAGAAGAAGATGATGATGATGACGACAACGACATGGACTCCATAAGTTATAATTCTAGTGAATGAATGAACATTTTAATATGGTAAATATTTTTTATATGAATATTTTTAATACATTGTATTATGTCATTTATTGTGATTTTGTTATTTCTATACAAATGCCAAATGTTAATCCTTATGTTTACTTGTATTTTTTTTTATAGATTTAATGACAACTCAAGTAGAATCCTCACATGTGGAAGGATTCCTTTCGAAACAACCTGAAATAGAAGTTGGTACGTTACAATTGTTTAAACTTATGTAGTTGAAATATCTACAATATTGTATTTACTATATAGTTTGTTATTAGGTAAAGCAAACACACGGGGAAAGACTCGTGGTGTGAAATGGAAACGTAAAAGAGATGACAAATTTGAACCAGTGGTGGTAGATATACCTGAATGTCTTTTGAGGGTAGTTGGTGAAAATGCCCAATAATTTATAACAAAGACAAGTTATCTAGTGAAGTAGTATTGTCCCCTTAATGTCAATAAATGGTTTGATATAAATTTAAGCATCAGGAAAAAGCTCATGGACAAAGAGAAAGTTAAATACACTTGACTCTAAGAATTTTTGTGTAAGCAAATGGTTGTATAAATATTTATAGTTTAACATTTGTAATGGTTTATATGTGATGTTATATAGGAAATGTTTGTGCTTCATAAGAGTGCTAATGTGGAGCGTGCTGTTTGGAGGGTTTTGATGAAAAGGTATCGAAGTTGGCGATTTGGATTAAGGAGAGATTATTATCTGAAATACAAAACTGACAATGAACATTTAAGTCATTGTCCCTCTGGAGTTGATTATAATTAGTGGAAATGGTTGGTGGAGCAATATTAGGGAACCCAAAAGTTCAGAGTAAGTTGATTATAATGAGTGGAAATATTTGGTGGAGCATATTGCTGCTGCAGAAATCTAGAAAATTACCAGAATAATGGGTTTCTGCAGTATTTTTTGGATTTCTGCTTTTGTATTTTCGGGTTTCTTTTGCAGTTTTTGGATTTTTTTTTTTGTATTTCCGAGAAAAAAAATAAATTGGTTTTTATTTTCCTCACATGTTGTTAATATAAAATTTCCAATGCAGCATATAAGTGAAGTGAATTCTGTCAATCGGAAAAAAAAAAAAAAAAAAAAAATGCTTGCTTGCGTGGGTACCAAGTCTATTGCAAGAATTGCGCACGAAATGGTAAAATTATTGTCAGTAGGTGTGTTAATTTTTATATTTTTCTATTGATATATTTATGTAACTCATATTGCTTTATTTTATTGTATTTTACCTTGTTTTATCCAACTTATAGATAAGCACAACAAGTACCTTAGAAAACACTGCAGAACCAATAGAATATCTTAGAATTTTTGCCAAATAAAGAAAGAAAAAAGATGGCAGGTGGGTGGATAAAGAGGCTGGAGAAGCTTATCAAAAGTTGTGAGAATTGCATGAAACACAATTACAATGCAATGAAGTTGACACACTTACAACCCAAGAGGCTTTCACAATTATTCTTGGCCATAGATCAGGATACCAAAGAGGTATGGGAGAAGGCCCCCTCCCTTTCAAAATAGTAAATCATAGATGGCAATAAAATCATCCTAGTGTGACGAATGAAGAGATAACTACTCGAATTGAAGTTGAGGAGAAAGTGACTAACATTTGTCTAAAAAAAGAGGCTGAACTTTGAGTTACACTCAGTGCAAATATAGAGGCCAAGTTGTGTGAGGAGCTAAGCATTGAAATAAAGAAAGAGTTGCTACGGTTGGTGAAAGAAGAGTTAGCCTCTTCGCGGGAGAGTCATCATCCACCAGTAAGTAATAAGATATTTATACAAAGTTATTTTTACATTCTTGTGTTTTGAAACATTTGCTCAATAAATTTACAGTCTGGTTCATCTTCTTTAAAGCCTGTAGATGAGAAGAAATCAGCCCCAAATGATGTTGGTCCAACTCAATGTGATATTGTAAGTTATGTTTTGATTAACAAAATGACAAAAAATTTCTTTAAACATTATTTGATTGTCATATTTGATGGTCATATTTGTAGGAGTTGTACATTTGCTTGATATGTAATATAGCGGTGAAGGGTGCACGAGAATATATGTCTTATATGCGTGGAGAGCAACGTGAGTAATTTGTACTTGTTTTTTAAGTAATTAGAATCTTTGTGATGTCTATAACACTATTATTGCGGAATTTACATTTATATTATATAGATCAAAAGGCTTTGAATGGAGCAGTTGCGGGATCAACTCCAACGAAAACTTTACAGAGAAAAGTGAGTTTATATCACATTTTAAGATTACAAAATAAAGTAGTTTGGTTGTAAAAAAATTTCAACTTAATCTCAGGCTGGTGACGAAACAGTGACGTAATTATATTTTGTCACTAATAGTTTAAGTGGCGAAAATATATATGACTTTTAGTGACGAAAATTTTCGCCACTAAAAGTCATTTTTCTTATAGTGAGTGAAGACTTTATTTAATTAGGATTACTAATTTGATTAAGTATCCTAATTTTATTTTTTGAAAGAATCTTTAAGAGATCAAATTTGATTTGAAGAGATATTGGATTGACTTTATTGTATTGGGATACAATTGAAACAAATCATATGTCTCTCTCTATATGTATGTATATATATATATATATAGATATAGATACACACACGCACATAAGCAACAATTTGATTGTTGCATGCATGCATGAATATATGTGGTGCGGCTTCTGTTGGCGGAAGTGCTTTTTTTTTTTTTTTTGAGAGAATTAGGTTAAAGAGCTTATTAAATTAAAAATTATTTTAGAATAAAAAATAATTATATTATTTATTTAGAAAATAAGAAAGATGAAAATAGATATTTATTAAAATATAATAATTTTATAATTTTATACTATAATTAATTAATCAATTAGGAAAATTTTATTATTTTTAGCTTAAAAATTAATAATAATTTTGTAATATATTTAAATGTATAGACACAAAATTTTATGAAATTTTATATTTAAATGAGGGTTTAAACGACTGACTAAATTAATTAAGGATCGAGCCACCATATCTGTTGGGGTCCTCGTAGCTTATTATCGGATGAATTCGATATTTCGGTTGAGTTTCGGATTCGGTCATTGTTTTGGCTACTGAAGCTTTGCCTCAGTTCAGTTGCTCTCTCTTGGTTCAAAAGAATGTTATATTTATAAAATATAAATTCTAATGGTATCAACTAGCCGTCTTAGCTCAGCTGGTAGAGCGCATGGCTTTTAACCATGTGGTCGTGGGTTCGATTCCCACAGACGGCGTTGTTTCTTTTCCTTCTTCCAGACAAAACACTTTTCAACCGGAATCAGCCCGGCCCATTAGTCATTTTTCATTAATTTTTTTTCCAATCGTTATCATAAAAAAACAATAAACGGCAAGGACAAAATAGGGAAATACTAATACTAAATTATTATTAATTTGTAAACACGAAACACCATACTCTTAACTTCTAACTTTATTAACCAAATATACTGTTTTCTGACAAAATTATCCTTACAAAAGTATCCAAAAATTAATGGGATATACTCATTTCTGCATTATGATTTTATGACATTTCATATATGCTTGTCATATTTTTAACTTCACTTTTTTAATATTTAATTTACAATACAATTAAATACATCATCAAAATGAGTTTAATAGATAATATCCTCATAAATAACATTCTGGAGGTCCCCGTTGGTTTAAAGTGGTTTTGAAAATCAAGAACATTTTGGAAACAAAAGTATATATTTCATTAATGAAAGTAAGAAATTTAATTATCACGACAATCCAATTCCCATCACACTCATATGATATGAGTAGGGTTCGAACCCGTACCTCTTATTTTCATTTAAGAGATTTTACCGACTGAACTAGTATATGTTTATACCTGCATCATTTTTCATTTTTTGTCTTACAATTCACAAAGACAGCAAAGTACCAATATCAGAAGATGAGTTTCTTTTCTTTTCTAGTAGCTAAATCAGTCTAGTGGCACATAAATTTTGGTTTTCTTCAAATGTTCTGCTATATTTTTTGCTTCAGCTTCTGCCTTTACAGCTCTATCAGCTTGGCTTCCTGCAAATTTCTCCCTGAACAATTTCACATCCTCATCTTTCTGTAGTAAAAGAATCACCAGATTGAGTGATTAGGAAGGATAGCAAATGCAAGAAATAGTCCAAGAGAAAAAGGCGAAAAATAAAAGATAAGATGAAGAGAATTTATACCAATTCCTTAAATAATGGAGATGGCATCCCAATCCTGTGACCAGCAGGAAGAATCTCCCAAGGTCTTTTTGCCCTTTCAAGATCTCCATTTTCATCAGAAAGCGAAAATTTTGTTTCAGCAGGCAAATTCAACTGCTTCAGGACCTTGAATGCGAAAACATTTGCATTAGAATCAAAGTTACAGTTAAACAACTTGTGGGAATTATACATTACATGAATCTTTAACCTGATGCATATACCTCAAGAGAAAATGATGGCATGAAAGGTTCCAGTAAACATGATAGAAGATAAACGAGCCCCACTGCAGTTCTAATAACAATAGAACAGGAAGCCTGATCTTCTTTGTAAAGCTTCCAGAATTGGCTCTCCTACATACCATATCGGAAAGTTAAACTAGCCAACATCATATAAAGATGAAAATGATTGATTAATTGAAAAGACAGCCAGATAGTAACAGACTGACTTGCAGATATGCATTCCCCTCACTGGAGATGCTCATTCCAATTCTCAATCCTTGCTTCAGTTTAACCTATACAATGCAGCACGGAGAATTGTCACAGACTCACAGGACTTGGAACATACAAATACAGCAAAATACTATTTGTCATGTCATATTTAATGACCTTTTCCATGGCTTCTATATACTGATCTATGTAGTTACTAATTTTTTCTGCCAACATCTTTGTCAAGGGATGTGAATCTGCCTCTGGAGCATCGGGAATGACAGATCCATATCCTCGTCCTGCAGGAAAAATTAGCGATGATACTATAGGAGACCAAATTATGCAAGGAATTTGTAAACTAAAATATACTTCATAACATCGAAAGCATAATCCAAAGTTCTAGCATATACATAAGAATAATGCTGGAACTTAAGGACCTGATTCCTGTAATCTGCAAACAAACCTGGAGGTTTCACAACGAAGCTGAGTACTCGATTAACAAAATTTCCCAAATTATTCAGCAACTCAGTATTTAATTTTGCTTGGAAATCCTCCCATGTAAACAGTGTGTCTGAGACCTACCGAGAACAAAAGCTTCTAAATCAGCAAGTAAAATTTTGTTAAAGTTGACAGTTAAGTTCTGTAGCTATAGAACTCACCTCTGGCCTGTTAGTTAGGAGATAATATCGCCACACTTCAGCAGGAATATTTGTATCTTTCACATCATTTCCGAAAACTCCTACTCCCTTGCTCTTTGAAAACTTTCCTGCGGTATCAAGCATTATCAGATTTAAATAAGTTATACAAACATATATTACATTGAAGAAGCATAGCATCACAGACAGTGAGGATGTTATTTGGCGATTTCATGACAAGACAACTACTTTGCATTGACAGTGATACCTGCTTCGTAGTTTAAATATTCTGTAACACTTATAGTCTTCATTAATGTCCAGTTTTCTTCAGTCCCAAGAAGTGTAGATGGAAACATCACCTGGAAGAAAAGAATCATCAAGCAAAATACAGGTCACAAATAAATCAAACTCCATTAATAGGATAGACAAACTGAATGTTAAAAGGAGTAGCTTGTAGCTGTGATCGGAATAATAGAAGACACACAAGTAACGAGCAAGTTCTTACAGTGTGGAACGGCACATTATCCTTGCCCATAAACTGAAACAGCTCCACATTTTCAGGGTTCTTCCACCACTTCTCCCAATCAGGTGTGTAGCATGAGGTAATAGATATATAACCAATGGGCGCATCAAACCATACATAGAAGACCTGAACATCACATATAGAATCAACTTTAGATGAGATAACAAACTAAACGTGATGCCGGCAAGTTTGAACCAAAATAAAAACCATATTGTTTTACTTGAAATTGAAAGGGGTCAATTTCAAAAATGAATGCAAAATTCCATGACAACCTTATCCTTATATTTTTCATGCGGAACAGGAACACCCCATTTAAGATCCCTGGTAATGCACCGAGGTTTCAGCCCTTCCTTAAGCCATGCATATGTTCCTTGAATAGCATTCTGACTCCAAGATCCTGCAACTGACATTTTATTGATATACTCTTCCAATTTATCTTTAATCAATGGGAGCTCCAGGAACAAGTGGTCAGTATCACGAATTTTTGGTGTCGTTTGACATACCTGTTCAGAATACTAGCTTAAGTATAGTTGAATACTAATTGATCAGAAAAATGATTAAAGTAGTGTGTGTGTGTGCGTGTACCTTGCATCTAGGATCTTTAAGTTCTGTTGGATTCAACAGTTTTCCACACTTCTCACATTGATCCCCACGTGCAGAATCATAATTACAGCCTACCGTTGGGCAGGTGCCTTCCACTAACCGGTCAGCTAAGAAACGCTGGCACGCGACACAATAAAGCTACACCATTTTTGAAAATCAAGTTTACCAAGGACTGCAAGTTAGCAATGGAGCAAAATTTCTTCCCAGGAAAGATACCATGAAAATAACCATTTAAGTACAGAAAACTTCTGTAAGTGCACAAAATCGAATAAGAACCTAGTGCGGAAAAACTGCTTACTTGCTGCATTGTATTTTCTGAAAGCCAATTGTTCTCCAACAACTTAGTAAAAATTGCCTGGCATATTTCAGTTTGCTGAGGAGTTGATGTGCGGCCAAATTCGTCAAAACTTATGTTGAACCAATCATAAACTGCTTTATGTTTTGCATGGTATCTGAAAGTGCAGGAAGAACAAGGTAAGGAATGGCAGAATTGCATTTAATCTCCAATCCTTTCGGCCATGCAACAAAGGAAATATGTAGGCTTGCACACGGTTCGGTTAGGTTGGAAACCGTAACCGAACCGTAGAAATACGGTTCGATTACGGTTTGGCCAAAGCCGAAACCGTAAACCTTAACCGTAACCGAACTGAACCATACGGTTACGATTCAGTTACATTTGAACTGTATTATTATTTATTTTTTTAAAAAAAATGTTATAAATAATTATATAAAATCCGGTTCAACCATAAAAAAATCCAATTGAACCGAATTTTTTTACGATTGAACCGGATTTTTTACGGTTGAACCGTCGGTTGAAAAATGCATCCGGTTCGGTTGCGGTTTGCGGTTCGGTTGGTCAACGGTTCGGTTGTGGTTTGAAACCCCAACCGTGTGCATGTCTAGAAATATGCTTTCATCCAGAGAAGCTGCTTATTAAAGCAATATCACAACAATTGTATATATGCACAGCATTAACTTGACAATCAAAGATGTAAGAAACAACAGAAGAATATTTTCAAGAAATCAAGATGAATAACACAATCCTCATTCCTCTGCTATTCAGTTATTAAACTTAAAACAATTACTTCTATCAGATACCATATGCCTCTGTTTTGTATTCTTTATCTATAGACCACAACCCACTTAATCAAATAATTTAACAGCAATTGGCCCTATAATTTGGTCCTTATTGACATTAATCTTTCCTTAAATTTGAAAGGGGTCACTGCATCATGCTTCTATACCTCAATGTTGAAGTCCCCAACATAGTTATTGCTAGATGACAATAGATACTATAATTTGCACAGAATATGGATTTAAGCACAGTCACGATTCAGAGATGGCCCTGAGTTGCCTTGAATTTTGGGGGCCTAGATGAATTCCTAAAATAAGGTCTCTACCGATAAAGGAAAAAGAATATAAAAATCATATCATACACTTAAAAATTGAATTTTTCTTTAGATATAGGGGCCATAATTTTAGTCGAAAATTTTAGGGCCTCAATTAGCCGTCTGTGTGGACTGTCCCAATGCCACCACTGTACTGATTCCAAACCCTAGCTTTGCAATAAGCACTAAGCTCATACTTGTTTTTCATTAGATTTCTTTTGCAGAATGAACAACTAATAATAATAATAATAATAATTGGCAATATCAAACTCAGTGAACATTTTAAAGATATGTAACAAGAACTTATTACTTGTCACAGATTTGTTGTGGAGTACAATTCTCCTCCATAGCCTTAGTCTCAGTTGCAGTTCCATACTCATCAGTTCCACATATGTATACAGAATTATAGCCACGTAATCGGCAGTAGCGAGCAAAAACATCAGCACTCAAAACACCTGATCAGTAGAAGTAAGTTAAAAGAAAAACAAAACCCAAATTAAAAAAAAAAAAAACAAAACCCCATGTTACAGGAAAGGCAAAACAAGAAAAAGAAAGTATAAATAAATATAAATTAAGTTGCTTTTTTTTTTTTTTTTATTTACTGCCGATGATGTTGCCAAGATGAGGAACGTTGTTGACGTAAGGCAAAGCGCTTGTGATGAGTATGTTTCTCTTCCCAGGGACTGGTAGCTTTGCTACTTTCATATTTCTTTCACCCTCCAGTTTTTTTTATCTCCCTTGATATTGTGATCTTGCTATCTATGAGAAACCAAACAGAGAGTGAGGGAGATTATAACTAGCAATAATTTTTTTTTTTTTTTAATACTATATAGCAGTTGTGTGTGATGGAGCTGTAGGGGTGCCAAAACAAATCAACGAATCGAATCCTAAACGAATCGAATCAAAATGTGATGGATTCGTATTCGATTCGTTTATTAAACGAATCCTAATATCAGGATTCGTATTCGATTCGTTTATTAAACGAATCGAATACGAATATTTATTTATTCGTTTAGTCAATGATATTATTTAATAAAATAATTTACCACACTTGATTTACATTAATTCTTCATAAATATATACATATGAAATATGTAATTAATATATTTACTAAAAATATATCACCAAATATCGAAAATATTACTTTTTCTATGGTAATTAGCTATAATTTCTCGAATCTTAATTGAAAATTAACAAGAACTAGTAAATAAAAATAATAAAACGAATCCTAAACGAATCAATGAACTTAAATTCGTATTTGATTCATTTAATAAACGAATCGAATCGAATTGACTCATTTATTAAACGAATCAATTTTCTAAACGAATCCATTTTTCCAAACTCGTATTCGCTTTAAAGCGAATCGAATCGAACGAATAAATGAATCCTGACCCAAATTGCCACTCATATGCTAGGGACAGCTTTAAATTTTAGAATGCCTTCTCCGAATTACCCTTATCAATTAAAGAATAAAAATTATTAAAACCTAAAGTTTGGCCCCTACCAAGTTTATATCCTAATGGTGGGCCTAAAAAAGTAACAATATGTTTTTGTTGAAGGCTTCTTAATTAGGGCAATCTTAGAGACAAAATTTTAAACAAACAAAAAAAAAAATCAATAAAACACTACTACTCTTAGATTGGGTGCCATAATTTTACATTAAATTTGAGGCATCAAATGAAAAATAAATCGATTGTAGCTCGTCTCTTATTTGAAATGAAAATTAACACTCTCGAGTTATTATAGTATTTCCGGAGGGCGCAAAGATTTACTTTATTAAAAAAGAGTTTTAGGAGCCGAGGCGAGATCAATAAATAATAAAAAAATATATAAAATTATATTTTTCATTAGTTGATCAAAGATCAAGTTCAAAACAAATAATAAAGTACAACTAGTCTTATATATATATGGCCTAATTTTGGATAAAATTTTAGGCTTAACCAGCCAGTTCCGAGGCCAATTCTATTTTAAACTGTCTAGAACTTAAAATTTTTACGAGAGAGTTAAGGTGTTATTTATTTTTATGTTTTAAGTCGGAATATGACTTATTTTAAGATATTTGTATTTTTTTTTATGGGTTATTTGTTTTTTTAAAAACACTGTAATTTATCATAATAGAAAAAATTAGGATTTCTAACTTTTATCTTAAGAAGTCTTAAAGGACATTTAATTTTAAAATCTCAAATATATCCCTTTATGATTTATATATTTCCTAAACATAGTCAAATTTTATTTTATTCTATTATTGTTTATATATAAATATTTTTTAAATTTTTAACTTTTAAAAAATTGAAATCATATATTTCTTATTTTATAAGTTAAATAAGCTTTTGTGTTAGTTTAAATACATAACAATATTTTAATTTTACATTCCAATTATTTAACTTTTAACATTTACTATAGGATTCCTTTTCTATTTTGGTTTTCTATGTAGCCTATATAAATGCTTCTACCATTGTAAATTCATATAGAGTGAATTCAAGACTTTCTTTCATTATCTAACATGGTATCAGACACTAGGTTCTTCTTTTTCTAGTTTCACTCTCTCAGCTCTCATCGGCGCATGGGGATCATTGCCATTATCGGCAAGTGAACCTCACGCACCACCCCTTCATGAGTGTTTCTCCTGTCATGCACCACTCATTCATGAGTGTTTCACCTGTCATGCGCCACCCCTTCAAAAGTGCTTCTCGTGTCATGCGCCACCCCTTCATGAGTGTTTCACCTGTCATGTGCCACTCCTTTCAAGTCTGCTCTACGCCGGCTCTTTTCGGATTTCAGCACTCTTTCAGATTTTCGCGCTCCTTTTGGGATTTCGCTCATTCTCAGGTTTCAGCTCTCTCTCGGACTTCCGCTCTCTCTCGGGATTTCACTCCCTCTCTATCAGGCTTCAGCATCCTCTTGAGCTTCGGCTCCCCCTTCGGGCTTCGTAGGTTAAAGCTCTCAGGCTTCGGCACCCTCTTAGGCTTCGGCTCTCCCTTGGGCTTCGTAGTTTAAAACTCCTAGGCTTCGGCATCCTCTTGGGCTTCGGCTCCCCCTTCGGGCTTCGTAGGTTAAAGCTCTCTGGCTTCGGCACCCTCTTGGGCTTCGGCTCCCCCTTCAGACTTCGTAGGTTAAAGTTTTCCGATTTCGGCACCCTCTTGGGCTTCGGCTCCCCCTTCGGGCTTCGTGGGTTAAAGCTCCCTCTTGGGCTTCGGATCCCCCTTCGAGCTTCGAAGGTTAAAGCTCTCCGGCTTCGACACCCTTTTGGGCTTCGGCTCCCCCTTCGGGCTTCGTAGGTTAAAGCTCTCCGGCTTCAACACCCCCTTGGGCTTCAGCTCCCCATTCGGGCTTCGTATGTTAAAGCTCTCTGGCTTCGGCACCCTCTTGGGCTTTGGCTCCCTCTTGGGTTTCTGCTCCCCCTTTGGGCTTCGTAGGTTAAAGCTCTCCGGCTTCGGCACCCTCTTGGGTTTCGGCTCCCCCTTCGGGCTTCGTAGGTTAAAGCTCATCACGTATCTCACAATTTTCAGCCTCCAAGTTTTAATATTTCCAGATTCAAGATTCCGCTCTCCGATTTCAAGATGCAACATCAAGTTTATTCCTTCGTCACTAGCTTGAGTTTGAGGGGGGGTGTTAAGGAATATTATTATGGACATCTACATTATGGAATTAATATCCAAATTAGAATTCCTAATACATTTAGGATTCGTGATTTTATTATATTTCCCTATTAGATGCAGATTTCTTATATTCATTATTATTATTCATTACTATATAATTCCTTTTCTATTTTGGTTTTCTATGTAGTCTATATAAAGGCTCCTACCATTGTAAATTCATATAGAGTGAATTCAAGACTTTCTTTCATTATCTAACATATTAAATGAATCGATCTCCAACCAAGTTAAATACGAATTGAACTTGAGATATTCATTAATCACTCGGTTCATTTACACTCTTTTATAGGAATATTGGCTAATTTGACTGTATCAATGCAATTTGCTAATAACAAGAATAAAAGTTGTTGGTTGGAAGAATTAGTACCTTGTACCCCACCCACCACCCTTTGATACGCAACTCGGCCCCCAAAAAAAAAAAAAAAAGCACCTATAAAGCAAGTGGAACATCAACGTCATTTCTTTCAACGATGCTCATTATGTAAAGTTTATGGATTTTTTTTTAATAGTTATAAAATTTCACAATCAAATTATTTATTTTAGATTCTAAATTCTTATAAAAAATGTAATTCTTGGATTCGAATCCAAGATATCAAGATGAGATCATCAACCTACAACATTAAGTCACGCCAATTAGAGACGATGTTAATGAATTTCTACTCGGTCTATGTTATGTTTGTAATGAGTATTTATATTTTATAATAATATAGTTAAAATTTTATTATTATTAACATATTATTAAATAATTATAAATCATAATATATAAAAAATATTATATAAAATTTAATTTAACACCGAATTAATTTACAATGTGTAATAATATTTATTTCTTCCTATTAAATTCAAGTGTTGGACTTTCGTTGTTTTCTTTTTTTCCTTTGGAAAGAGTCTTTTGTAAAGTAAGTTTTATTCTTAACTATAAAGTGTATATATATTAAAAAGATTCTTTTATTCTCTTGTTTTAATTTTTTTTTTTCTAATTTATAAGATTCACGATTTCATTTTGCAATTTGCAAGATTAAAAATGGAACATATTCTTATTACAAATTATTTAATTAAAGTACGTTTAATTCAAGGGTTCAAGTCTCGGAGGGAGTGTGATGGTTGATTTAAAATTTTCGGATTAAACTTTAAATAAAATTTTATTAAAAATTCATATTTCTCATAACTAATTATAAAAAAACATATCTTTTAAAAAATTCACTTCATTAATCTTAAACTTTTAAGGTTTGGCTATCTGAACAATTCCAAATGAAAGATTTGGGAGAAGCAAGTTATATTCTTGGGATCCGTCTTATTAGAGATCGCAAGAAAAAGCTGCTAGCTCTGTCTCAGGCATTGTATATTGACAAGATGCTTGTTAGATATTCAATGTAAAACTCCAAGAAAGGTAATTTACCTTCCCGTCATGGAGTTGTTCTTTTTAAAAGGCAGTGTCCTTCGACACCCCAAGAGGAAGAAGATATGAAACAGATTCCATATGCGTCGGCAGTGGGGAGCTTGAAGTATGCTATGCTATGCACAAGACCTGATATATGCTATGCAGTGGGAATAGTTAGTCATTTTCAGTCAAATCCAGGATTAGATCATTGGGTAGCAGTTAAGCATATTCTCAAGTATCTACGGAGAATGAGGAATTATATGCTTGTTTATTCTGGCAGGGATTTGATTCTAATTGGATATATTGATTCTGATTTTCAATCAGATACAGATGATCGAAAGTCGATATCTATCAGTACTTACTCTTGGTGGTGGAGCTATAGTTTGGAGAAGCGTCAAACAATCTTGTGTTGCTGATTCAACTATGGAAGCCGAATATGTGGATGCTTGTGAAGCTGCCAAAGAAGTGGTTTGGCTCCGAAAGTTCTTTACTGATCTGGAAGTGGTTCCAGATATGGACAATCCATTGCCACTTTATTGTGATAACAGTGGTGCAATGGCTAATTCCAAAGAACCAAGAAGCCACAAGAGATCAAAACATATAAAGCGGAAATATCATGTGATTAGGGACATTGTGCAATGCGAAACGTGGCTGTTCTGAAGATTCCATCTGCAGAGAATCTAGCCGATCTTTTTACCAAGACGCTGCCTCCAAAGAGTTTTGAGGGACATCTAGAAGGATTGGGGATTAGAGATATGTCTCATTTGCTTTAGGGCAAGTGGGAGTTTGTTGGGATTTGTATGCCCGACAAGCAAATATGTTCAAAACATGATTGATTAATAAATTTGTGATTCTATTTTATTCCATGTATGCATTTTGATTTGCTTTATGAAATTCATGAAAATTCCGTGATTATTTATGTAGCTTTAAATTTAACATATATGTGTATGTAAAATGTTACATGCATATATGCATGGATAAAATTTAAAGAGTAATAATCAAAATTTATCCATGACTATGATTTGAAGTTGGGAATCTTCAAATTCAAAGTCATAAATACAGTTCATTCCATTATGAATGGTATAGTTATATCCAGACTATATTATGTAGAGACATAAAAATGAATGTATTTTATATAATAAGATTATATTGGACAGGACCCGATAAAATTGAAAAGTTCTAATAATTCCGTTAAATATGGAACATCAATTTTATCATAATGATGGTCATATATGTGATGATCTAAAATCATTATATTTAGCAGACTCCTATATCATATTAATTTATTCTTTAATTTACTCGGTATGGTTTTGTATTTATTACATTTCGTAAACCTTGTATTTTGGGAATGAGTTGAATGAATAGCTGGGAATGCTAACCTGATATAATGAAATCCATTCATAAGATTCTCTTGTTTGTTAGTTCAGGACCTGAATGATTAGCGCGCAAATTCATAAAAGTTATGAATTAATTGTTCACTTGAGAACTAATAGAAGTCAAGGATAAAGATGTAACTGGAGAGGTTGACAGATATTTTATACCTAGCTCCTTTACGAATCTGTTATGGATGATCATTACATAGGTAATGACTATATCAATGGACGAATACTTTGAGTAATTAATTCTATAATTCTGAGAGTGCAATTCTGGGTATTTAGTGGAGTTACTCCAGAATTAATGATTTCGTTTGATTAATAAAAGAGTTTATAATTAATCGACGGAATTATTGGAGCTTAGAATTATAGGTCCATCGGTCCCCTCGTCGTCTTCTATCACTGTTCGAACGATTATAATTGCGAAGAAAAATAGTTGAGAATTATTTAAAATAATTATGAATTATTTAACACTCTAATTATTCCATATAGCTCTTGTTTGGAAATTATGACAAATGTTGTCTTAATATATTTATTAATAGATAATGTATCTATTTATTAATTTATGAAAATTAATATTTAATTAATTTGATTAATTAAATTTTAATTCAATAAGATAATATTTTCAAAAGTTGAAAATGTTAAAAAATTGTTTTTTAATGATTATCTTTGACAATTTATAGGATAAATATCAAAGGATTTTATTTTTGATTTTTTGAAAATTAAAAATAATAATATCCTTAATGGATTTGCTTGAAAAGAATTTGATTTTGATCAAAGTTAATCAATTCAAAAAAAAATAAAATCCATATCCTATAATAACAACAAAAACGTGAGCTGTAAAAGGAGAGATTGATTTTAGTTTTTTCAATTTGAAAGAGATACAACAACAACAAAAAAACATGAGGCAGTGGGAGAGTAAAAGGAAATAGTTTTCCTTTTGTTTTTTCTTGGTTTGGTTTTGAGAAAACTAAAAAAAAAAAAAAAAAAATAAACCTACAGGATTCGTCTCATGTGTTGAGTACACGAATCCTTCACTAAAATTAGAGTGTTCTTCGCATTTATTTTCACGCCCACACGTGCTGTTTGAGGTGAGGAGATAAGACGAGTAAGATCGTGGTTCAAAGAGTCGATTTACAAAGAGATACAGATCTACAGGTATATTACTAACCTGAGTTCTTAATATATTTTTTTTATTAATATACTAGAGAATACGGAACCGGATTTTATTGTTCATGTGAAAATTAATTTTTTTTTGTCACCCTAAACACGATTTCCGCTGTGCATGAACTCTGAAATCCAACAGACACATCTAATCATAGTCATTTTATGGTTGTGGGTAAAAAAAAGTCACAATGTGATCGATGTCATAAATGTGATTGTGTTCTATGTGTCCAAGGGTCGGTAATGTGACTGTGATAATTAATATGACTGAGACCACAAATGTGACTGAAGGCAATATGTCTGAGGTCATAATTGTGATTGCACTCAATGTGACAGTGGGTCAGCAATGTGACTGAGGTAACTAATGTGATTGAAAGTCAATAATATGACTGATGTTATAATTATAATTGTATTCAATGTGACTTAGGTAACTAATGTGACTAAAGATAAGCAATGTGATTGCGGCATACATAATGCAACTTTCAGTCATTACTGTGACTGAGGTAAAAATGTGAGTATAATGAAGGTCAATGTGAAGTACGTGCAATACAATAATTTTGGAGCTAATTTCAACCTTACGTAAATATGAATTTGAGAGAGATTTGTTGATGAAAATTATTGGTATGAATGTTGAGTGTATGTGTATTTCTACAAATTATGATTTGGAGTTAGGATGAAAGTTTTATAAGTGTTTGAAAATGACTAATTTGAAATTATTACTTCTCTTATAAATATAAGTGTCATTTTTAGCATTTATTCCATTGAAACATATTGACACTACTTCGTATTTTAAAGCTTATGATTTGTAAATTGAAAATATGTAATTTTTTTAAGAAACATTTTATATTTTATGAGATATTTATGTTTGAAAATAAAAAGAAAAGAAAAATATTTTTTCCCACACCGCGAGTGGGGTGTGTGTTTAATTTTTTTTATTAATGCTTTATATAATATATATATATATATATAATTTTGGCTTAGGTTAATTATTAAAGATTCTATCCTAATTAGTTTTTTTAAGGTTATTTACATTTTACTACTTCTAAACTCATGATAAAATAACAATTAAGTATTACGAATTTTGAAATATTACATTTTACTACTAAATTTATGGAAAAATAATATTTTACTACTAAAAGTATATGAAATTTAATATTTTACTACTCTTCCGTTTGTTGACTTAGTTGACCTTAATGTTTAAATTTAACGGTCAATTAAGATTTTAACAGAAAAGTAATAAAATACAATTTTATCATAAAGTTAGTAGTAAAATATAATATTTAGAAATTTGTAATACCTAATTACTATTTTATTATAAATTTAATAGTAAAATATAAATATCCTGATTTTTTTTAAATAAAAGCCCTAACTAAAAAACATTAAGTTAAGCTTTAGATTCCAACGAGCATTAAAATATGCTTCAGATCCCAACAGGTATTTGGCTGGGTTTTAAACTCTCATACATTTGGTTGTTGATCTATGTTGATATTGTACCCTTCCATATAATATTAAAGGAAAACTCTTTAAATCATTTTTTAGCACTTTAACAATGTGTGTGAAAAGTGAAAAGTGAAAAGTAATATTATAAATAAGAAAATTATTACCTTCAATTCGCTGGGTTTAGTTTGATCACAATTTGAATTTTGATGTTGGTCTTGATAATGAAGTCTTTTTCTCCCTCCTTGGGCCTGCACACACGGTCCCTTTTTAGTTCTCGCTTTCTTGCATGAACTGCATAAGACTTGGCTATACCATTGTGTAAACCCGTCCATTATACTGGCATAAGTAAGGGATCATATCGAACCTAACGGTTTGAGGTCTTCCCTTGCGAAGGGTGAGTGCGGCCTTAAATCTTTTCTCAGTTCACACTGGGTGACGACTTCTTTATTCTCCGATTTAGTCCCCCGCGGGCTACTCCGTACTCTCTACGGGCTGCGAGCCCAACAGTGTCGTGGTCGCCGAGCATCATAGGCATAGCGGTAAACCCCGCTTCGCTCCTACACATGGGCTGCCCGAACAGTGACCAACTCACTGTTTGGGCAGCCGTCACCCGGTTAGCTCAAAAGTCACCCGATAATGTCGTTTTTCCCCGTTTTCGCATATTTCAACTCCGAAACAGTTTCTGGAAATTGTTCCAATACCCAAAAAAACATACAATACATTTATATGACAAAATTTTCATCACCATAAATCCAGTTTTTCAGATCTGATCCAGAAACCAAAAATATCAATATTTCATGCTTTAATCCAACTTTCTTAACATTAATCACATTAATCACAACACCAATCCAAGCCACCACCAATGAAGCACCCAAGAACAATTCTAGGCATTACAAGAGTGGTCATAACACTCTATAATGACAACAAGTCATCAAATGACAAAATTGAACTAATATTACACTA